>CM056168.1:40403984-40598849 GCA_029691765.1 Entomobrya proxima | reverse complement strand
TATTTTAATCAAGCCCTTGAAAGAAATTATGCAACCTTTTTTCCGGTGCATTTATAATCGTATACACGTAATTGAAAATTAAACAGAACAACTAGAAACTTTTAGAAGTAGCACAGTAGCATGTATTGTTCAGGTTTAACTCTAATTGGATTGATTAATAATGGCTACTGAGATCCAAAATTGTCATATTTTGTCTCGTTTTGTAATTATCATAGTTTACATAGCGCCTTAACTGGCAACTTGAATATGTTATATATAGCAAAATTTGCGTACTATATGCATAACAAAATACTAAGTGCTAATTTCTGACGCATATTACTAAATAATAATTATTTTCATCCAAAGCACTTTACAATATTTAATTAATTCTCTAAAAAAATTCAATGTTTTTCTTTAAAATCACTTTGCATGATTTCATTTTCCTTGATTGGATATAAGCTCTATTTTCAGCATTTACTTATTAGTATCGTCAAATATTGTCATGTTGGTTCCTTCCAAGTATTCTCTTTGTTATAAAGATACATACATTAACAGTCAACAGAACCTATAAATATAGGCATGGAAGTCGTTTACTACATCTAAGCGAAGATTTATGGTGACAAATTGCCAGATATGCGTCTCAAACGTATGAAGTAAACGTAACTTTCACATGCCAAAAACGTGTGCATGAGAATGCCTACCCAAGCTACAAGACTACATAAGACAACAACATATCCAACTGCTTTGAACGAATACACCATTCCCAAACCTAAACTTGCATTTGCAGACGTTTAGCAAACAGGAGTTGCTCCACTTCTTTTTGCACGTATTGATTTATTTCAAAGTAAAACGCAGAATATAGATCACAAAAGAAAAGAACATATTTCACTCCTGTCAGTATGCATTTTATAAAGCAATACATCAAAGCATATTTATGAGTTATATGGTATACATGGAATGAATGATGCTACTTTCAGAATGTTGGGAGGATGAAGACAAGAGTACTCTGGACGGAATGTATATTTGCCTAGAGTTGGGTACACGTTGAAAATGGAGAAAGCAGCAAGCAACAGTTCAACAAAACGCACTGATTTACACTCCGCTGTGTCTTCACTCTCTTGCATCAAGCGTGTAACTGGACTCAGGCTTTCTCTATTTCAGGAATTTGTTTACTGCAGTGAAACTACAAATTAAAAATTGGCGTTTTTCTACCTTGTTAATTTATGATCAGAGGAACTTATCCTGTCCAGGGTACTAAACATGGGGCATTTTAGTGAAAAGTTGATATGGGTTGCCACTTTTGCGGCGGTTGTGGGGGTACTAACAAAATATTAAAATTTTGAGAAATATTGATTCAAGGAATGTGTTAATTTTCTACTGTTGTCGTAGTCTACTTGGATGCTGGTAAACCTGAGCGTGACGGACCACCCGTGTTACTATCATCTAATATCTGATAATGAGGATCACCTTCGGGCAATGGAAGAAGGTTAAAGAGATAAATTAATAAGAATATTAAACATTTGAGTAAACGCTAGTAAACCATAATATAAAATTTTCAGCTTGTACCCGGGCACGTCAAGAAGTACTTGAAAAGGTTGTATGGTTATCGACGGTCACTATTTTACACATTTTCATGTATAAAGATAGGATCTATGAGGCTCTACAAAATGTAAGCACATTGAGTTAAGCTACTGCTCTACATTACATAAGTTTTCTAGAATGTCAATGATTAAATAATAATATCTTCTGTACAAAAGGAGCGCCGCCGTATCATATCTTTGAAAGAAAAGATTAAAGCAAAGCTGTGCCAACTTGGGATATTAAAGCAAGAACCGATGAACCAAGAATCCGGACCCAATGCTGTTGCTATTGTTTCGGCAATGTAAAATCGTGTTTTGTAAGTTTACTAGTTGCAAGACACAAAATCCGATGTATTGATGTGAGTACTATGACTATTGAGGTTAACATTCCTGATGGTAATGCCAATAAAGTATTTATTATTCAACATGAAAGATAAACTTTTTGCATTTTTATATGCAATTGTCAACTTCACATTTTTACAACTTAAGAAGTTTGCAATATTGCATTTTAAACAAAATAACGACGGACGATGATTTTTAGTATAAAAACTAAACAAAAGCTCTAGAACTAATTCTTTATGGCACTGAAAATATATGACTTACTTGAGCGTGTTAAAAAATTAAAGCAGAATGACAACTTGTCATGAATGAAGATTTAGAAAGATTTGTTAACATTGAAGTTTTTTCTCTTTTGGGAATGGTAACGGATAGTTGATAAGTGTCATACGTGAGTGCAGTAAGGTCTGAATTTATGATATGAATACTGTATGACCAGAAGAGGTAGCATGTTTGGGTCAACAAAGGTATTTATCTCTGTGGATGTATTGCAAAGGAAATGCATGTTTTAAAATCAACCGCAAAAATGGTTTAGAACATTACTTAGGACTTAATCATAAAGTGACTGTAGAAAAGTCAATTACTTGCAAGCTAATATGTGAAGTATAGTGAAATTAAATGTCATTTTGTTTTGCACAAATCTGTTTTACGTCTAGCTACATAAATTAAGTTCAATAAATGTAATTTTAAAAACATCACACAGGAGGAAATATACTAAAATTGAGTACTCCTGTAACAGGGTTGCAAAATCTGCAAAAATCTAAAAGAGATCATAATGGCCGACTTATTAATAGTTGCTATAGATGTTTTCATAATGAATAATTCAAAATGAAGAGCATATAACACTAAAGTCAAATATACTATTGGATTGTAAAATAAACTTGTTGTTGTACAATACAAATTTACTTGGTTTCAATCAATTTATTTTGTTATTTTTATTTTTTAAATTCATTAGGATGTGTGCGATTCTTTATATTATAATGAATATTGTACATGATATTGTAAAATGTAATAATATGAAAAACAATAAAAAATGGTGAAATCATTCTCATCTGAAGTTTGTTATATATTTTATTTGAGTAAAATGGTTTATATTGAATAGTTTGACGCTGAAACAAATGAGACATTTCTTAAGTATTCATAGAATCTTGGACTGTTCAAATTCACAAGTGCTCTTTAGGCTATTTTGGTTTGCTGTCCGCAAATATTTTTTCTGGAATTGCAGAAAATAGTAACTGAAAAAAAACTATTTCTATTTCTGCAAATTTTCAAGGCATTTTATTTCTACTTCCAACAAAACTTTAGCACGCACAAAGGCTTAATCCTGCATTTCCGTAAATTTTCAAGGTTGAAAATTTTAAATTTTTTCAGATGACCAATGGCAAGTGATCCATGACTACATCTATCTTCTGTACTGTGAATGTTCTGTAGGTGGGAACTTTCTTCACATTCTCATTTCCAGTAGAAACCGGCAACTTACGTTTTATGTGCATTGAATATTGAGTGAAATTTTACATATAAAAACATGCCATACAGTTACATGCCAACTACAATCCCAACTACAAAGCTAAAATTGAATGTGACATATTATCTAAGTAATCGATCATTTGCTTAACATCCTAAACTTAATATTACAGATTCCTTAAAAGCATTTATGCTCCATTTCCTTTTGACAGTAATTACTTTTACAGCAGTAAACAAGCTCACAGGCTTGTGTAATTTTTCAAAGTGAAATGAAACACCTAAAGAAGATTCATAAAGAAGATGCAAGCATATACTTGAATCTCCAGGATATACCTTTATATAAACTAATACCATCAAGAATGGGTTTATGAGTTTCCACGTTTCTACAGCATGATGTATATGATGCTGCTGCTATCGAAATCAGTGCCATATTAAGGTTGTTTATAGCACAAATCTACGTAAGTAGAATGCATAATGTATATTTTTGCCTATATTGTATATGGATACACGCTGAAACGGAGAAAGCATCCAGAAACTGGTTTATTCCAGTACTCATACATTCCAGGTGTAAGCTTTCACCATCTTACATCACGTTTTTGCTCGCATTACTAGTTTTTTTTATCTACTTTAAAACTAATTTCCAAACCTTGCAAATCACGATTTATAAGTTTGTATTGTGTTGCATTTATAGGTTGCGATTAGGTAAAGACAGCTAGGTGAAAACCATGGAGAAAATCGCGAAGGCCAAGAAACGCAATGGCAACATTGGCGACCTCAAGAAATCATTTGGCAAAAAATCTTGTGTTGTGACCTGTAATCTGCACCAGATTTCTTCGATGGTACTAAAACAATTTTACAAATATATTCCTAACTACTAATTTATACAATAAATTATTTGTCGCTATTCACAAATAGGTTACTGGAATAACATTGACACTGATCATCCTGTTCTGTCCCTATCGTGTTCATCACAGTGATGGCTCATTGGATGCTAAGGAAATCAAGGCTCCTCAAAGGGTGCTTCCAGGTTGAGGAAATTTAATAATGATACTAATTAATAACAATAATATGCTGTCTATAGCCTTGTACATTACATCATATTTCAGCATTCTCAGTGCAAGTCTATTGGATCGTGGCAGGAGTATTTGCAGCCTCTTTGGCTTGGAATATCTTCTTTTGGATATTTTCAGTCTTATGTGATGAAGTAAGTGCATTGATTAGAGTTCAAAGTTTATTTATTCAAGCGTGACACTGTTTAAAAACGATTTTTTTCTTTGGAACCAGTACCGGTTTGATCCTCCTGATGATGAGGCTGATATTGATGTGGAATATAGATTTGAACTGAGTGAAGAAAACGATCATGCTCTGTGTAAGAATGCGTGTCCACATGAGAAATACAATATTATGTGAGGGGTAAGGCATGTTTAGTAGAGTTTAGTTCAGTACAACACAACACATACGATTCAAATATCGTTATATGGTAGACATTGTGGATACAGGAAATACTTAATTTTAAATAAATGAAATGTAGTTAAACTTGAAAAATACAGTTCCATAGATAATTTTTTTGCAATTGCATTTTTCGTAAACTCAGTAGCTCCCTGTTTGGGGTTGAATGTATCTCATATTATCCTAATTTATGTTTCTATAATATTGTGAACTGCATAAACATATACCCAACAATTTCAACGGCAGTGTTAGAATTGTATGCTACCTTGTTTGTCCATTCTTTTAAGCAATTTAATAAAGTTATAAAAATTTTCATCTCTTTACAATTATTAAAGCGCTGGAGAAAATGATTACGTCATACGAACTGTTGTTGTCAAACTTGAACATGTCCATCTTAAACTGAGGAATAAATTTACGCATATCTTTAAGTTGATTACCTAATAAGAATGAATTGACGTTCCATAGTAGTTCTGCATTAACGTGAACAGCTATGCATACTAATTCATTCAATGTCGACTTTTATACATTCAAAGATCGGAAACGCAAGTTACATAACTATTTTCCACATTTACAAAATGTTCATTTTATTCCCCTCCAATCAATTTTCCCTGTTCATGTATACCAAAACATTTTTCGCAATTTGCGAATCGCAAACAAAATGTTTTCACCGCATTCTCAATTTGCTTATAATCCGAAATTCAAATTCGGTTAAACTTTTCATAATGACGGAAGGTTCTAATAACTCAACTGAATCTCCCAAAATGGCCACCAGTCGCCTAGCTCACGAGCATCCGCTCTTGAACTCTCTGGTACAAAATTGAAACTGCCGTTAGACCATTTCCCAATTTAAATTGGCTTGACCAAATATACCAAAATCGCAAAAAAATCATTCTTTTATTCAGGTGATGTCAACAGTATTTTCCTTTATGGAGTCCACCGCCACCGTAGAAGAACTGAAAAATTACCGAGCAACCTGTTCCCTCTGGAATCAACTCACCTTAAAGATGTGGCGTTCAAAAGCTGCCCTTCGCGTGGGTCCAGAAGAAAGCTCTCGAGATGCCGTTTCAAGGGACTACCTGCCAATCAACACCTTCATGGAATACCTGTACCAGCCCCGGAACACTCTGCACCTTTCTCAGCATCCCTTTGTTCATCTAGTGCTTTACAAAATCGACTTCACTTCTCGTCAACCTCATCCCCTCAAAGATGACGGGGCATTTTGGACACTCATCCGAAGCGGAAAGTTCACCCTAACCAAAATCAAGGCTTGCACTTTCTCCGGAAGGGACTTGAGTTATTTCCAGTACCTGTTTACCGTCAGACTGGACCATCTTTCAACTTTAACTCTGTCTGAGAATGAAATCAGACCAGAGAAAAATGCCCAAGATGTTCGTCACCAACTGCTACAGTTATATCTTCCTGGATATGCACCGCAGAACGATTGCCTCAATCACTTATCACTTAATGGCCAACTTCCCATGGCACCTTTTACCATGTTCTTTCACTGTTACAGACTACATTCCTTGGAACTTCGGAATACTTATGAGGATAACAAATGTCACGTTAGCATCTTCCTTCATGCCATGCAACATCGTCACTTCCACTTCCCAGAAGTTGGTCTTACGACAAATCTGTGCAAGTTGGATGTTCTGCGATCAAGCTTCTTTTCCAGAATTCATTACCCGGTTACCGTTCCAATGGCCCGATGGCATTTTCCTTTGGAGCACTTGACACTAACGCTAGACAGTATTCAACCGGGAGACTTTAACAAACACCAGCCCTATCGTCATGGTGATCTGGATCTAGTTTGGAATCCTATTGTCAGAGAATATGGAAACTTGTTAAAAGTGGTGAAAGTTTTTCGATCGCCATTGCACTTGTTTCCGTGGAAGAAGGAACATGTCACTTTGGCAGGGAATATGCCTGTTTTGGAGACGCTTCACGTTTGGGGTAATCTGATGATTAGTTTCCAGTTTCTGGAGAGGACCCCCAAGTTGAAGAGTTTGCTAATTAACACGTATTGCTTTGACATGTGGGACCACATGAAAGCGTTGTACTATTCGGATGGCGATTTGGAAAGAATGGAAGGATTTCGGCAGAAGTTTAATCCTTATTTGCAGGATTTGCTGGTGAGAACCCCGGAAGATGTAAGGCAAGGAATTAAGTGTCCGGAAATGGAGGAGTTACACTTGGAGTGTGGTTTGAGCTGGGAAACAGTGGAAATGCTGGGAAGGTGGGTGCCAAATCTGAAGAGTTTCAAGGCAATACTGATGAATGCTGAGGTTTTTCACGCAGTTTGTAGAAACATGCCAAATTTGGAGGAATTGGGATTTCTGAGAGGAAGCAGGATTGATGATGGAGTGCTGACTGGCTGGACTTGGAAGGAGAAAAAGACGGGCATTAGGAATCCTGAGAATATTGTCAGCTTTAAAAGTAAATAGAAAATTGCTTGAATTTTTATTATGTTTGGATGATTTGCTAGGAATTTAATATTTATTGTTTTGTAGGATTGAAGCGGTTTCAATTTCTTACTTATTGTGGCCAGCCTGGATTGGGAATCGGAGTGATTAAAGACTGTCTGTTGGAAATGCGTTCGTTGTAAAGCATTCGTATTTGTGTTCGAGAAGGTCATGTTAATAGCACGATGGAAGAAGTTCTTATGTTACGTTTTCAAAATGTTAGCATCATTCGTAATCATAGCTTAAAAGATTGTGGTAGGTGGGAATGGTGTGCTGAGGAGAGGTTTATTTGGCAAATGAGATTAGATGGAATCTTTGGATTGCCAGCGAAGGAGTGAGTGGTTAATGATTTTAAGTGGCAGCGCAGCATTTATATTTCTTCAATTTATAAATTATTATTTTTTTGTTCTTCAGTTTTATATTAGGTGTTGCTTTCTTTTTTTGCATAGCACAATGGATAAACTGGTATGGAATTGGTTGGATTGCAAAAGTTAAATTATGATAGATATAAAGATAAATGTATCTATGAATTACAACTATGTAGTTTGATGAGAAATTGTAAATTTAAACTTAAAGATACTGGAATGGTAAATGAATTATATTAATTTTAACTATATTTGAATTAATACATTGTTTTATTGTATTAACAAAATGAACGAATAAACAAATTTTCCTGAATAAACAAAAATATGAAGCTGTTAACTAATTTTCATAAACTATAAATTTTTTTTGTAATATCGAATATTTTCATTCAATAAATCTGGTCAATTTTCAGTTTCATCCGAAATTTTCAGCAGCAGCATAACTTACTATTTGACAATTTCAGCTTACTATTCACTAGAAAAACGTTGAACCGTTTAGCAGTGCGTTGACACGTATTTAGTATTGACTTCTTAATTTTACATTCAAGATGTATATTTACATTCAATTGCATTTTGCTTAAATTCTCACATAGTAAACTTGTTAATGCAATAAATGCGCCACCAAGCAACACATAAAAGTTAACCACAATGTTAGTGTGCATTGTTAACGGAGTTGGATGCTGAAATGCAAGGTGATCGCGATTAGCTCTGTACTGTCGAATTTGTTTCTTAACCTTGAAAGGAAGTTTTTTGCGCTCCTGATTTATCCATAGTAACGGTAGGCCGGACTGAAAAACTGAATATATTCGTTTATATAACATTTCTACAGACACATGCAGGTTATAAAACGTCCAGCTATAGTATAATCTTCCGTAAGGTTTACTGCTTACATGAACATTGGTTTCATTTGCAAAAACTTCCCGATTTAGGTGGTTTGCGTAAATTTCAAACAATTTGTCATATTTAGCCACTAAAGCAGTTCCGTTACACGTTTTGAGCTGGTTTGTTATGAAATCTGGCGTCACTGCTAAATATTGCTTTGCACTGTTGGGCCTAAACAGTAACTGATTTAGATGTTTTATAAACTCATAGAATTCGTCTTTAGCATTTGTCCAGTACATATCCATTTCGTTAGGAAGGCTGGTGCCATAATATGGCTTGATTTCATCCCGCAATATGTCTTGCAAGATGTTTGATATGTTTTGGTAGGACATAAGTTCCAAAAGTTCTTTTACAAATTGTTCCCAAGGTCTAGAATATACGGTTACGTTATTGTTTTTGAGTTCTTCAAGCGTGTCGAAATGCTTTGGTGTGAACTGGCTCACAAAATTATTAATATTATCACCACGATACTCGTTAGACAAAATCATTCCCATTACAATCCAAGGCAATATAAGAAGTTTTTGTTTTTCCAAAAAGTCAACCGGTTGAGACAGCAGAATATTGTAAGAAAATGTAAGATATTTCCAAAGCCGTGTTTTGCTATTGTATTCTGTTTTCAATAAAAGTAATGCAGTGACAGCGGATATAATCATAATTGCAATCCATGTGTAACCATCAAATGAGGAAATGTAGCCTACCATTGACAAAAATGCTACATGGCGAAGTTTAGTACAGAGCATAAAGTGGATTTGATGGGCACTTTCTATTAATACTTCTGTAGAGCTTCTAAATCCCTCAGTTACATAAACGACAGGAAAAAACTGATGAGGGGTATTCGTAACAATTATTGTGCAATTAGGAAAAACGCTTTCTAAGAAAGTATACACAAGTAAAAGATTGTGCTTCTGTGATACTAACTGAAAAACCAAATTTTCAGGTTTCGTGGTACTCAGTTTCCAAATTTCCATTGATGTTCCAACTGTACCAATATCAAAACTTGCAAGTTTGTAACGTCCAAATATCAGGAACAGTTTTCTACTACTACAATCCTCGCTTACATCGAAAACTGAGGATTCAAACTCAATTTGGGGACATTTTTGTAGATTCATTGTTTTGTATATTTTAGAAATTTGTTCATGGAATGTTGCTACAAATGCTGATCGCAAAACATATTTGTTTTGGAAACTACTAAATTTGACAAGAAATAAAAGTTTCATAGGAACGACAAATTTTGTTCTAGAAAGATACGGATAAAACCACTGATGCATATTGTTAAACAGAAAATAGATAGATCCAGGATTCGTTTCAGTTTTGTTTGACGTTTTTTGTGTCACATGAATGACAATCCAGTAGTACTTTGCCAGCACAGTTTGCATAGCACTAGTTTTATGGTCATACACTGTTTCAAGAAAGTCCAGTGGTATCACTTTAGAGATTGGGATCTTATGTGTGAATTGGGTTATTTCGATTGGGTCAATCAGAATCCATGTTTTACATGGGAATGGATCTACATACATCTGAACAAAACATGTAGCTTTTTTTGGGATGGTGGCGCACGAAAACTATTCGAATCTTTTGTTGCGTATGACTCTTCTTTGTTGCACACGAATCTACCTGTTTTATTTGGGTAGTATTGATAAAATGAAAGCACTACAGGTATTGACAGTGCCAGAATTTTGTAGGATCCTACAGTACTCCAGTCCACAACATGATTTAACATCAAATGATTCGAACAGCGTTCGTACTGTAATAGCGGTTTGCTTAGATCAAGAATATTTGAATCGTCAGTTTGTAATACTGGTAGTGAAGAGACAACAGTAACTAAACTTAAAAAGTATATAAAATAAAAATAGTCCATTTTCATTTCAAATATTTTTGTTGTTTCACGAAATATTTCTTAAACTCAAAGTTTATCCCGGTTCACTAACAATAAGTTCAAAGTTTTCCTTGATAAGACGGTGCTTTGGTTGTCCTAAACGCTAGAAACTTCATCACAACTCCAACCACTGATTCCCACGCCAAGCCCTATTTGCCACTTCCGAATAGCCAAATTGGTGAAAATGGTGACTAACTAGGTGAAATAATTGACCCAGATAAGACACGGAAATTTACTTTTAAGAAGTACGTCACACTTTATTAACGACAGGATTTTTAATCGACCTTTACCAATTTTTCAAAACTAATTAATAGAGTTAGGTTAGGTTAGTTAAATAATTAACAAAAAAGACAACCTACTCTGCTCAAGTCTTGCGACCAACTAAGCTCTGGAGCCGATGCTCTCTCCACGCTTTCAAATAATACTTATTTCTACTTACAAAATAAACGTAGTTCTGCTCGCGACGGCGACTGAGTTTGAAGTCTTTTCCTACACGCCGTTCTCTCTACAGCTCCCGAGCCTCTGATCAATCAGACCCCCCCTTCTCGAAGCTTCTTGATCAATCCTGTCTTCTTTGTTCGTCGACAGTTTTCACTTCATTTAACATAAACTTCTAGTTCTTTTAACGGAAAATCAAAATCTTAAAAGTAGTAGCAATGCGGGTTCTTGGTTGTTCGAACATGCAACAAACTGGGTGCTTAGATTAAAGCTAATCTTCGTTTCCCAAAGTTTATGTTTCTAATAATATATTAGTGGATGAAATTATTTGCAATCTAATATATAGAAGCAACAGAACCCAAATCTATCTTTCAAATGGTTACCTCAAGTTGTAATAGCATCACAAAGCATGCAATTACAAGAATTATTTTTCAAAATTTAAATATAGACAATATGAAAATTATAGCTTATGTAAAAAATATGCAAAAATGAACACTTTCGAACATTTTGTGTTATAACTACGTAATTAATCTTGTTTTGTAATACATACATAAATGGATATTTGAAAACAAAAGCTACCAAAATGGGACAAGTACGAGACGAAATAGAATTTTAAAGGCTTTAATTAGCAGTCTGAATCTTGACATAATCTAAAATGAAATAAAAAGAAGCTTCCAAACTTGTTGGTATAAACTCTTGATACTAGGAAAGTCGACCAGCCAAATTTGAATTTTTAATTAGACTTTTTTGCTTGTCCCTATTTCTAACTGACAATTTCTGAATAAATTAGACAAAAGCAGGTATGTATTCTCCATAATTAATCTGTGTAATGATTTCACAGCAAATGGGAAAACGTGCCGGTTTTTATACAGAAACTTGAAGTGAGCTGAAAAGTTCTTCATAACAGTTTACTTATAATTGTACTAAAATATATGCTCTTTAGAAGTCTACTTTTTTATCAAGAAATTGTTAGTATCAAACATATTACCCCTAAGTTTTTATGTGTAATTTAGCCTATTTGTGTCAATGCAATTATTTTTAAAAGTACATTTAGGAATGTCTCAGACTTAATATTTTAAATTTTTAAGTGCAAATCAGTGAAAGAAACAAAAACTTACTTACGTTTCTAAAAATACTTCATCTGTTTTTAATTTAAATTCGATTGGCCAAAATTAGCAATAAGCAAAATGGTGGTTGTCATTAAATTCTCGACAATTGAGAAACCATATTATAAATACTACATCAAAACCAAAAACATTACTTCATTTAACATAATTATAGTTATATGTTACGTTATCTGCATTAAAAGCCACAAACTAATTATCCAGTTAACTCATCATGACAAAATTCCAACTTACTAGACGGTTGAAATAAGGAAAATTTGCCTTCAATGCGTCAAATGCACAAATTCTAGCTAACAATGGCGGCGGTGGCTAAAAATTACTGATTAAAATGTGCTTGAATAAAATACTATCAACGGTAACTGCGTAAGTTATGGAGCAATTAAAAAGAGCCTCAAAAAATGGTATAACCTTCCGCGCCTGTCAACTTTTGAGATCTTACTGAGGTCTGCTATCGTCCTTGCCTGCTTGTCCTTCAGTACCTGTCCACTAGTCATAATCATACCAAAGCAAAACAGCACAAATACGTACTCAGCGCCATTTTCTAGTTCTTATAAAATAAATGATATTTAAAAGCATTCTTATGGATGACATCAAAGGGCAACTATACTGTGTGCGAAGCAATAATTTTGTAAAAGCTCACCGAGCATTGCAAAAAGCAAGAAAACATCTGCATTTCAATAAGTTATTTACAAAAACAAATTATTCTTTTGGAAATTAGCAAATACGTTTGTATTGGAATGAAATCCTACTTCTTATTTACTGTGAACAGGCAGTAGGGCTTTTCGAAACGACTTGGACTTTTTATTAGCAATCTTATAGTATCGTATTATAGGTCTATCTATCATGTTTTATTTTCTATAGAAACCTGTAAAATTGAGAAATCAAGAAGTATGAACTTCTGATTACTTAAAATCTGAAACATGTTTTAAATTTTGGTTTGGTGTTTACACATCTGGGCGTGATTCCTGTCATGAGAATAACAGACATTTTTCAACTGAAAAGTGGACAACATACTGTTGGCATATTCTCGTAAACATTCAACAAATCATTCTGCTACTTTGTATGTTTTACATGTCATTACTGATCTTGTATTGATATATTGAGCATTCAAATATAATTCAATACATATACCAAATGACTTAATATCTATCACCCATCAACATTGATTGACGTTTCAGGACTAATTTAGTATAAAAGGAGTATGGACTTCAAAAATATGTTCTGATGATTACGGTATCAATATAAAATGACACTGAAGTTGTTTTGAAAAATTATATCTTAAGTCGCTTTCTTTGCGTAAACAATGCTTGCTATTTTTGACAAACAAATAAGACTAGCGAATCGTTTAGCTAATCAAACTTTGTATTTCATAAAGTTATGAAAACATAAATACGAATTATTGTTGTTTGTTTGCTACTATAGAACAACTTATAAACTTAAAATTACATGCGCAAAATAAAACTCGAACAGTGCTTAAAGGCTGACATTAGGGCATCATCATATTTTTATAAGCCTAATATATGAACATTAGCCTTATTCTTGCTAGAGAAGTTCAGGCTTCTCTTCTCTTTCATTTTGGTAAGCTAAAATACACAAAAAATTGACACTATGTTCTTTATCTTGCTTCTCATTCAAACCAGACGAGACTAAATACGTGTTTCTACTGGTGGACAAATAAATTATTCAGCATTGCTTGTATATTTTATGCACAACGTACCTAAATTATACAGTAGCTTTTTTCTGATAATAAATAGAATTACTCTAATTAATGCTGCTGGCTGGAATGGTTGCATTAACAAATAATTACTAGCTTTTCGGAACATAGTCTTTTATATTGCGACAAGTAAGTTACGGAAGCGTTATCATCACTAAACTGTGCTTTATTAAATATGTATAAATGCTGAAGTTATTACGTGGCAGAAAAATTGGCAGTGTAAAGCTCCCGTGTAGTTAGACAGCAGCTTCCTATAGCTGTTGTATGATATTGTCAAAACTTGAGCGTAGGAACATTCTACACATCAGGATGGTTTTCTTAACGTAATCAACATAAAACTGAAGTTTTGTGTAAAATAGTTTGTTTTGTACTTTGACAAGTTAATGTGTAGCATTTCTTTCAAAATGTGTCCAGATTAAACAAAGAATATCATACATAATGTGTACCAGAAAAACAACCAGTGTACCACACTCTAATCCACATACCCGTTCCATATTCCCAAAACGTGTTCAAACTTCGCTTAAAATAAACATGTTTATAAGTCGTTGTATAGGTGGAACATCTTTAAACATTTCTACAAACTTTCTTCAGTTTTTTGTTGTTCCAAGTGTACAGAAAGTTGTAAATGTAAACTTTAACTTAGCACTGACGTGGTCATTACTTATTCCATTTCTTATCTACAAGCATTGGAAAGAGAATGGGCAGGCAACTTTCCATCTTGTCACCAGCTTTTGGATTGGCTACAACATGATCTTTGTCGTATTCTCAATATCCAGATTTGTTAGCAAAGACTTGGCTGTTACATTTGGAGCACTATCACGTTTACTGGATAAAATAAATCGTAAGTAAATCAGGAATGATTGATCGTGATGTTATTTTTGAATTCTAAAACATATTTTGTTCTTTTCAGGGAAACATATGCCGCAGCTTAATTCTAACAGATCCAATGGGTACTTTGTGTCAGTAGATGTGCTAATAACTTGCTTCAATTTTATTTGCTTTGGTTCATTTCTGTTTGTTTCTCTATTTGCGTCCGTTAATCCAGATAAGCTTATATTTTTGGGTGGTCTATTTCCTAAAGCCTACTTTATAACTCCAATTAGAATATTTGTCACCTTATTTCACATTTATATATTTGCTGTAATCGTTTCTTGTATGGCTGTAATTGGAGGACTAATGATTGTATACTTCGTAGTTGTGTACATTTTCATTTCTAAAGAATTACGAATAGGCCGTAAAAAGTATGCTACCACATCTGACTTGCGGGGTCCTGAGCAAATTCAAATTACTTTCAGAGCTTTTCAAGTGCTACATCGATGTATGCTAAATTCCTGCTGCATTGGCAAATACTTGGTTTTACTAGATACTGTGATGACTACAACCGTTGTTTATTTTAATAGTGTATTAATGCTTTACTGGAGTGACTTGGAAACTGTTACTAAAGGGCCACTAATGATGGGCTGTTTTGGCTCTATGGCGTATTGGTCATTTGTACTTCAAATTGGTAGCATGTTTCAGGTAGGAGGAAATAAAGCATTATTGTCCTGGAAGAGACATGATTGGGGAGACTGTTTAAAGCGTCAAGTAATGAAAAAGTTTACAAGATCGTGTAAACCTATAGTCCTCTCTTATGGAACCTATTTTGTTGTTGGAAAAACCAGTGTGCTAGTATTTCATAAAAGCATTATTCGTGTTTCGGCTAGAACATTTTTGGCAATTAAATAATTCAAAGACCGAAGCATGTAACTTTATAAAATTCACGTAATTAAGGAATTTTTTCTGTCATAAACAAGAGTAAAAAGGAAAAACATGTTTTTGATTTTATAAATTAATTAAGACATACAATATTAATTCAATATTTTACCTCAATAAAGCCAGAATTTATACTAATTATTACACTTTGATACACTACAATGCTCAGATGATCACCAATTCTATTTAAGCTTAAAGGCTGCTTGGCTATGGCATAATAAGGTAAACTGCAAGTTAGTAAGTGTTTCTGTGCTAAAAATGTACAGATAACATAATTTGTTTTAATCGATGTCGGATTTTAATAGTCTTGCGATTATGAGTGTTATAAATCCTGAAGCTGGAGAAAATAATGGTTACTACATATTATGCCTTTTGGCGTCAGAATCAGGACCCCAAATTGTCCCAGACTCTGTCCTAAGTTCGAAGGACCACCCGTTCCCCTCCCCCGTATGCTCAGGTGTAAAACTGCGCAAGGTTAGGAAACAGGACTATAAACTTGCCTGAAGTCCCCAATGCCAAGTAAATGACGGGATGATACTCTTCAGGTTTCCGAAATAAAGCCCAAAGAATCAGAGATACGTTTCTGAGAATAATACTTTATTGCGGATCAAAATAGGAAAACTTGGAATAGTGCACAAGTCTCCTCAAGAGCAGTGTTGTTTGCCTCAACGGAGTCAAACCAATGATAATCACAATCAATTTTACTCGTGTTTATATACCTATAATTTTTGGGGCTAGTTCGAACTCATGTCCCCAAAAATATCCGAATACCGGAAGTACCAAAACTCATGAACAAAGAATGTCACATTCCTACCGGAAGTGACCCATAGCCATTAACAAAGAAAATACCAAAGTTCACAAAAACGTCAGGTTCAATAACAAAGAAAATATTCGAATCTTAAGTGAAAGCCGGAAGTTGACAATATTCCAAGCTTCATGACGAGATAAGACAAAGTTCGAACTACCAAATATTCCCTAAAACGCCCCAAAAATAATCCGTATTCAAGCAAAACAAAGAATAATCATTGTACAAGAAAAATCATGAAACGTATTTACAAAGAAACGTTTAACTACGAAATAACATTATGTAAATCTTCAAATCCAATATTTCCGGTGGCAACACTACACCAAATTTACGTGGAAATAAGGACTAAATACTGGAATAGCTCAAACACACGTTTATGACTTAAAGAGTCAGGCCTTTTCTGTGTGCGTCAAACTTTCATAGATAAATAACTGATTTCATTTTGAAATGATTTAAATTGTATTTATTGTGTGACATCGTTCAAGTCATTAAATTTACTCAGTCACTATAATATTTTGCTTATGTCATTATTGAAAATAAATTTTTGTAAGTTCTTCTGTATAATAAAGATTATAGTACTTATGGAGTTGTTATTATTTACCTTTGCAAATTATCTTTAACATGTTACTCTTTGAAAACATTTTTCGTTTGTGTCTTATATTGCATTTAAAAAGGCAGACAGTTAGTGTACAAATGCAAGAGCTTAAGTACAAAGTTAATCCTTTGTAGCTAAAACGAGCACAACTAATAAATAATGATTTCAATAGTTTGCCAGTTTGAGTTTGGCTAATACAGCAAATACCAAGTTCACATATAAAAGCAATTATTGATAAAGCGTGACCAAGAAGTGCTGTAATAAACAAAACTAATATATTTCCAGTTATGGACATTTGTTTTTCCATGCCTTGATTATTTTCTTTGCTATGACGCACTTTAGCAAGTTCTAAAATAATCTTATTCAGCCATTCCCACAAGCCAGCTTGATCCGCCCCTTTTATTCTTTTAATTATATATTCTGGAATTTTGCCTTTGAAACCAAAAAGGATTTTAAATTCTATTGCAGTTTCGACTGATACCGACACATAATCCGGGTTTGGTGCTTGATGCTTAAGTTCCTCACATTTCCATTTAGGTAGTATAAATGCTTCTTTGCGGCATCTGTTGAATCGTTGTTTCATAGCGTTATACTGAAGATCTTTTAATGGCTCATATATAGATATTATTTTTCCTGTAAACATTAGTTTCTGCAAGGTGTGCAACACACTCAAAGATTCTGGAAATATCTGTGAGTTGTTGTACAAGAGCTCTTCCTTAGCCAAGTTAAGTTTGTCGCGAGCTTTTCGCAGTAACATATAATACAAATGTTTATGCACAAGTGAAACTATGTATTTGCTAAAATGGATTCCAAGATACTTATTAAAAATATTACCAGAAAGGTTGTGTCTACCAAAAACTAATTTATTAGTTTCGTTAAGCAGCATAATATTATTTTGCCACGTGTTGAGATTGTTTTCGGAAAGTGCTTCTGAGAATATCGGAACTTTGTCTTTAATCAGATCCCTCAATGTTTCGTAATACACATGTTTCCTGGGAGCTGCTAGGTTTTCAATGTTTTTACTTTTGTATCCGTTGCTTAAAACAAGGGCAGTAAACATATATACAGAGAGCAGGATTTTGTGATTGTGGAGATCTTTCAGTGCAATGCCTTGGTCTACATATATCTTCAAGACATTTAGCAAACTATTTGGAACGTTTCCCTTGTTAGACATCCTAG
The DNA here is from genome assembly GCA_029691765.1 of Entomobrya proxima. Lineage (NCBI taxonomy): Eukaryota > Metazoa > Arthropoda > Collembola > Entomobryomorpha > Entomobryidae > Entomobrya > Entomobrya proxima. The sequence goes on along the minus strand of CM056168.1, from coordinate 40,580,855 downwards.
TCCATAGAATGTAGATGATGCCAGTCACAAGTACAAAAAGCCAACATAACCGATCATATACGCTATATAAATGAGAAAACGCAAGTGGATGATCTTCAGGAACTGCGCATGATACATAATTGTATGTACCCAAAGGATTATTTATTGCTGCACCATAAAACCAATCGTGAGTGGCATCAAGAGTTCGGATAAAAATGCGGAAGTGCATATTTTTGTTAGACAGATCTTTGATTCCTCGAGGCGTGCAAAGTTTTTTAGCTTTCCGTAAGGAGATTGTAGAGTAAGAAAAGTTGCCAAGAAACGATAATAACATATTTAAGTAGGCAATGCTGGCGTCTTCAACTATGTTACGAATATATAACCTGGTGCTGCGCATCTCACACCGGTTCAAATAATCCCAAAATTTAAACGTACTTTCAGTATCTCCTAATATAAGCCAATTAGTAATTCCATTTTCAGATTGAGAATCTTGATTGTAAATATAATTAGAGTTTAAGTTAATCCAGTTTGACACTTTAAAGCATATCATGTCACTCAAGTTATGCATTGCTAGGCAAATATGTTTAAAAGTTGTATATGCTGAAACGAAAATATTAACCACAACAACTATTGTAACGTGATTGAAGTGATAACCTCCTCGAAGACCGTTTGACGACGAACATTCTATATCTTGTATGCATTGTTGCCAACCGTTAGATATTCCAACTTCCTCGGAAATGCTTATGAAAAATATGGGTCGTGAGGGCGACACTGAACGATCGAAACTATCCATTCCATATCTAGTTAAAGTATTGACTTTGTAGGACCACACTTCGTGATACGGATACTGAATTGCGTTCCACGCCTGCCAACCTTTCAAATTTATTTTCCGATAAAAGTGCTCATTTGGGAATACTGCAACTCGAACTTCACAATTCCAAGGTTTTGATTTAATAGTGAAATTGAAAAATTGAATTTTGTTGCATGTTATAAAATATTTGTTTTGTCGCATGGAATATGCACTATTGCAATGTGACAGCAATTTATGGGATTTGTAAAAGTTTGAATTATTCACGAAGTCCTTTAGGTGCCATTCAAGAGAGCCTTTCGACGTATTTGGTTTTAGTAGAATTGGCACCCAGATAATATACGGCAAGTTTATTCCATGTCTTTGAATTAATTCTAAACTGCAAAAATTTGTAACATGCACTAGACAATTAGACTGATGATACGGAGCAAGAATATCGTCGATATTTATAGTAGGAGCTAATGCTTTAATGCGTTCTATAGCCATAAGAGATTTTAAGACAAACTTTCTTACTTCGGGTAGCAGACCTTTAACCAAGTCAGCTGGTGAGGGTGGAACAAACCTCTGATTGCTGTGGATGTTCTTTAAAGGTCGAACTACGGTGTTACTTTTAGATGTAATGCAAACAGTAAACACGGTATAAATCAATATAAAAATTTGCTTTTTATTAATCATTTTACGAAATATAATATTCTCTACAAGTTTTTTGCTAAACATAAAAGCACCAGACTACAACATTGCTTCGCACTAAATGTTAAGGTGACGGCTTTATCCTTTCAAGGTGATGTCAAAAACACACCTTAGAGCCCCACATTTGTAAGAGAAGGTATAAAAACCCCACGTCATAAGTGTGTTTCCACTTAATATCTACCTATTTCAGTTTTCTATTAGAACTATGATTACTATTTACTGGAAAATTTATATTTTCATGAACTGAAGTGCACTCCAAATTTGTGGTTGGTTAGAGTTCTTCAATACATAAATGTATGCAAAGTTTTGTCAACACTAATATGTTCCGTGTGGCATACAATATTGAAGTGTTCATCAAGATAACACTGTAAGTAAACTTGTAAGCATAATATAGTACATATTTTATTAATCCTTTCAGCCATGTGTTTGTAATTAAAATTCTCTGGTTCAACAATATTACTTTACAAAATGTCAAGTTTAATATATATCGCCATATACGTAAAAGGTAGCATTACTCAAACGTAAGTACTTTTGTAAGGCAAAATGTGTCTCTACAAATATTTGAATCCTAGAATTATTTCATTATTCGTAAATAAAGCAAGGTTAAGAGGGTTATATTTGCTTTGTTCTCTAAACTGTAATTATTTTGTGGAATATATGTATCTTACTAACATAGACCTTAAAATAATCATTATTTTAAGCTAAATGTTAATCAATTTTCCTTTAATTTCAAATCATTTCAAAAATCTTAATAAAACATAATTATTTGTTAAATTTGACAAGTTTGAAGCCAAAGATGAAATCAAACTATAATGGTAATGAGCAAGATATTTTTCAAGAACTATTTAATTTTTCTATCAAACCTTTAATGTACTTACCAGCAAATCATAGGAAAAAATAGCTAGGCAATATGATCATATATCTAAACATATTGGTCAAATGAGGAACTTTTTTGTTCAAGTTGTATGAAAATATTAACAGATAAAACGCCATGTGGTTGGTAAAATACATGGGTGGATTTGTCCGAGAAGTTAAATATCCAGGGTAGACATGCAGGAAGATAATTGTAATTGTAATTTAGTAAATTATCCTGAATTATTTCGTCAAGCAAACGAAATATTCATCATGATAGAATTATTAATCTACGACGATTAAAGAGTTTACATTTACCACATGTCATATAGCCAGGTAAAAATTGTGAAACGATTTGTCATAAACTCTTTCATGGACGTTTGTTGTTCTTAAAGCTATTGTTAGAAATTTAAATCACACTGTTGAAAGCTAAACAATGTAAAATATTTGCGTTTAAAATAGTACTTGAAACTTTGCCAACAAGTTTTTGTTTCTTGTAGTGTCAATGCGATTTAATTCTATACGATTTTATTAATCTAAAGGACCTTTTCGAAATGAAACACCTTTTGTTTAGAAACTAAGGATTTAAGAGTTAATCAATAATAGTCCATTGCTATTACATGCAATCATTCTTTAAATTATCGCTTTAGAATTAAGGGTTACAACCAGTTCAACATACACGTTTTGCATATTTCATTGCATGTTTCTGTAAATTATATTACACAAAATTACTAAACCAAATTTTCAACTGCGCACAGCACAATAATCCAATGTAATCTTACAAATTGGGTAAAATGCGATTACTTCTTTTAGTTGTAATGTCTGCTATCCCTTTTGGTAATCTCACCTTTATAGAAACGACACTACCAAAACATGGTACTAGTGCTAGCATTGAGATGCTTACTGTTCTGGAAACTTCCCAGTGCACAGTTTTGTTTGCATTAAATTTTATACCTTCTGTAACCTTCGTGCATTATAAATTTGAGTACTTTTTTGAGTCTTGTAGATATTGTGTCCAACTTAAATACATATTTCCAAACTCTGTTAACATAATTAGAGCGGCAATGTTTGCCAGGATATTTTATTCAGCAAAGTATATCCAAGTGTGCACTATATACATTCCAATTGGGATTAAAGTCAAAACTAAAGACGTGTCTCTAAGTTCTCAATTCATGGATTTAGGTTCAGCAGTATTCGATCAAACGTTTTATGACATGCAATACAGCTTAAGCGATAATAGTATAGCATGTCCAAATTATATAATGGCATTCATGCAAATAGATATTATGCAAACGAGAAATCAATATCATCATTATTTTCTATGGCTACCAAAATTCTTTGTATCGTCAAGATTTTTTGCTTGGTTACATCAGTTTAAACATTCTAATCTGGAGACAACTAATCAAACTGCACCTTATATTGGGTGTATATCTTTCGATAAAACTGAAATTGTTCGGTTGATAAGGATGACTGGTTCCCTTCATGATGTTGCACAAATATTAGTTTTACGATCAATTACGACAAGCACTTCTGATTCTATTCAGTCAATATTCAAGAAACTTGAGAAGCCCCTAAAACTTAATGGGTTTGGATGGAATCCACTGACATTTGACAAAAATCTGTTAGCTAAGCGTTGCGCAGAACTATGGCTGTCAGTGGTAACAGCAGCAAAAACCAAACACAGTCCCACAAGGGATAAAGAGCTTTGTGTGAAACAGATATTTGTGAATTGGCAAAACACTACGGACTTGTTCAGTATGGATAACTTTTTTATACATGATTTTATCATGTTCATAAAACCATCATCTGAGGGATCTCAAAACATTATTCAAGGGTTACCATTTGCTGTCCGATTTGACGGTTTACGCTATTCTATAGTTTTGAGCCAACGTGAAAGCAATGGGCGAATAGGCAATACCATGCAACTGGTTTCATCAATTTTAACACCAATTCAAACATTTGCGTGGGTAGGCTTCCTTCTTATAACTGTATTTACAACTGACACGTTAGTTTGGACAACTAAGCCAATAAAAGGTTTCTGGTTTTGGTTCTATTGGCTACTGGCAGTGTCGTTAGAACAAGAACGAAGCACCTTACGACATTTGAAAAATCGAAAAAACATAATTTTAATTTCGAGTTGGATTTTGGGGGTTGTGGCTTTAAGAAATTTATACGTTTCCGCAATGACGTCTAACCTGACAAAGGTTCCAGATCCAGAAAATATTCCTGAAAAATTCGAAACACTCTTTAAGGCTAACAGTTCACACAGAATTATTGCATTTGCTGGAGAAAAACTTATTTTTATTCTAAAAACATATTTAAGGCAAAGCATACCAGCGAAGGAAATGCAAAGCTTTTATAAGTTTTTAAACAATCTTGGAGTATTTGAACAACGATTTTTTAATATTACAAAAATGGTTCGCTTAGTGGGAGACTTTACAGCAAGGCTACAAAATATAACACGTGGACATCCGATAACATGTAAACCTACATCATTTCTATGGAATGAATTCATTCAACCAAAGAATCTATCATATTGTCAATCATCAGAAAGATTTGCTTTCTTTTATCAATCAATTGGCCATAAGTCCTTGGTTAGTCCAAGATTTGTTAAACCGCTGTTTGAAATCTTTGGAAAGCGAAGAATCATAGAAAACAAAAACGAAGCACAAGTTTTTGCTCGACCAATTTTATGGGGCAGTACAATGAAGCAGTTTGTTCTACAAAGATTTACATTTGCAGTTGCATCTTTGAGTGAAAGTGGAATATTGGCGAGATTTGAAGAAGGATATGATTCAATCACACAGCGCGAAGCGATAGAAAATGTTATTAAAAAAGGGAATTTCAGTACAACTTGGAATATCTACACGTATAGTAATCAAGTTGTACTGGGAAGATTTTCCAAAAGCCTAAACGGGTCATCAAAGACATACGCTGACCTTGGGGATTTGTACGTTGCTTTTGTGTTGCATTTATTTTTAGTGAGCTGCGCTTCACTTGCATTTGTATACGAAATTATATCAGCACTAGTCCGAAAATACATTTTTGGTTGCATATTGTATTTAAAACAAATTCGGAGGTTTGTTTCCAGTAAATTTAAGTACCAAACTATAGCAACTAACATCGTTATCCTTCTTGCCAACAGTCTTTTAATTTATGCAGTATATTATTAGCTCGCTGCTTTTGTACAACTTTTACACATGGGCAAGTGATCATTTCAGGAAACAGGAAAGCCGTGTCAATTATTATACCAAGGTCGGAGAAGTAAGGCACTACCCCCAGAGTCAACTTGACAAGTATCTTTTCCAGGTTCATACGTACATATCATTCGTTCTGTTATACGACTAGGGTAACACCTAATGCATTGAGACGTAGTAAGCACGGGAAGGTCAACTTTCTGAAGAATGTTAGAACTAGAAAAGCCATACGCTTTTGTTCCCTAAAATGCAAGACAATAAACTTAAGTAGCATTAGGAGAAAACGACAAACAAAACATAATAGATTCGTAGTCATATTAATATTAGTATCATACCCATCCACTTGATGTAACTGTTGTGCCTTCAAAATCATCATTAGCATATGCAAAAAGAAGACAAATTGGTGATATCTGTTTTAATAGTAAAAGAAAAGACATTGATAAGTTGTATTCATAACGTCTACCGGTTGATCAATTTAAATCCTCCAGCAATTTAACTTAACGTAACTTACAGCATAATAAAACGATAAGCTTTGGCTGAGCCTAAGCAGAGATATGTCTAAAGCAAAAGTGGACTGTCCACTGTGGACATTTAGACTCTTTAATATAGTTTCAAATTGCAAAATAATTTACTAAGTAAGTTTTTTTTACCATATGTTCGAACAAATTTATTTCTTATTTTGGTAAACGCTTGCGGTAATCCCTTGCTTATTTTAAATTAACTTTGATTTTAGAACTGCGTTGGTTTTATAGTGCCACGAGTTACACAATTTTAATATGTCCATAAGCTCCATGATGTTTAACACAAAACTTTTTTAAATCGATAAATTCCTTACTGTGAAACAAATCGTTTTCCGGCAAATTGAGTGATACCTGAATATTTATACGTAATACGTATTTGTATTATATGTAGAATTTATTGTATAGGTATACATTTTTATTGAAACTTTTCTCACCCGGAAACAATCGAGTAAGTTGAATGCAAAATTATTTCGTAGTCTGTCGATCCTGTGGTTGCCTAGCTAGTATGGAAGTTGGAAGTGAATATTGCAAATATTGTAGTTTTATTAACAACGTTTTAGTATCTACCATTTTGCATTTCAATTGATAAACCAGATGATAGTTTCTAGTGCAAATAGAATATGTAACATTGTTGTGAGCTCCATAAAAATAAAGTGGTAAGACCAAACCTTAAAATTTTCTACTGGTTAAAATGGTTACTTAATAATTTTCGCGACTCCTCCGCCTTTAAAAATAATAGGATGTTAAGTGTCTAGTTTGCTAGATTGACCAATATATGTATATCAACTTTTAAAAATTTAAGTACTAATTAATGGTAAACGCTTCTTTAGCTCGTACACCCTCACCTGCTCTGAGTATAAAATAAAACTTGTGCATCAGCTAAGTTTTAATTATACAGAGGGTGTAGCGCTTAAGATGAATCACCTTTGCAAAGTGGTGGGTAAAACACAGAAGTGCAAATGTCTTTCGTAAGAAAACTTTAATCATATTGTTAAGCATGCTCTTTTCTTCATATATGCCAAATTTTATTAGATTTTGCCAAAACATTTTTCAGCAAACTGAATTATAAGGAAGCATGTTGAAATTTTGGAGTTACAAAACTTTTTTTTAGAAAAACTGACATATGAAACCAAATAAATATGTCAGCAAACTGCAAACAGTCCTAGAATGTGTAAAATACCCTAGTGAACATTTCCTATACGGTTTTTTTCATTTGTGGACTTCTAGAAAATTGTTCTTGGCAGATTTCTAAAAATTGAAACGTCCATTTGGAAACGGTTTTTGACCAGTGGCGTAAACTCTGGCGCGTATTTTTTTTAGAAAATTGACCAAATGTAGTAAAAGTGGCACAATATTAAAGATAAAGAGTTTGACTATCATATTAGATTGCCAAATTACCCTACAAGCTTCTAGTTTATGAAATACGGGCTCCGGAAGTTGATTCATCTGGAGCGCGACACCCTCTGTACAAACATGTTTTGTGCAAGTCTTAAAAAACCCATGATTTAATATATGTTTAAGAGCATAAGCGATAACAAACAAAATTACTCCAAAACCTGAGTACATCCACAAGAATGCCGCTGAAAACATGTGTGAAAACATTATCGAAATATAAGAACCAAAACACCAATAGTAGAACATCATGCAATTGGAATTTTGGTACTATAACTATAATACCACAGTATGATAGTGCAAATCATTATATATATAATATATATATGTATAATATATTCATAATATTCAAAGAGTATGAATTAAAAATTTCAACTTAAAATGCAAGAAGAAATACAAAAGTTTCAAAAGTAGACTTGGAATACCAAAATTTTGGTATTCATTTTACATTCCAACCCGACTCTGGTTGGATCGTAAGATCGTAACTCTGATTTTCTTGTCACTTGTCTGAAAATTTCTCCAAAAGCCAGAAACATACACATTGCAAACTGACTGATGGTGTTGCGAGAAGAATACATTGCTTCCCCGTCGATCGATCACTTTTGACAGGGTACTACGTTGTACTACGTTCTCCAAAACCGAACAACAGATCAACTGGCTTCAGTTCAGTAGCTTCATAAGTACAAATTAACAAATTCCAATAAAAATAAGATTGTTTTGTAAAAGATATACTTTACTGCGATAAAGTAATGTTGACGTGATTAAAAGCTAATCATACTTCAAATTAAAACTGCTTTATTGCGCGTGTCTATTCCATTTACTTTAAAATTGAATAAAAAATTGATTTCCGATTTGGAATCTGGATCTTGTCTATCTCTTTTGTAAACATATTACCTAAACTTGACTTTCCTATTCCCTTCTGAAAAACCTTTTTGAGGAGCAGTTAATGCAATGATTACCATGTGGATTTTTATTAAAAACATTATTATTCTTTTACCTTTTTTTAAGTTTTGTCAAACCAACCATGCAGCCTTTATGGATAAAACAAAAAGGGTTATGGTTTATATTACTATATCAGGCAGGGTTATGCTTTGACTTTGACCCTAATTAAACGTACGGATAGACATGAATGCAATTAAAACTTTTGTATTGAACTGTAATCTTAGATTATATACGCCCACAGTAACTAAGATTGTTTGAGTTGTTCTCTGTCCGTCCGTAAAATTCATCTGCTATAGTACTGCTATATTTTGACGAATTAAGCTGAATCTTGGCATGTAAACCAATTAAGGGATGCGGAATTCAGCAAAATTAACAAATTTCCCCTGCGGGTAGGGCTCATCCCCCAGGGGTAGTTTTTTACAACTTTTTCTCGGATTTGATATGTGGACCAATTAAAGGGTCGGGAATTCATTTTTCGCTATAATTGGCGCCAATAATTTCTCGCTGGGCGTACTTTTACAACTTGACTGAAGTTTTATTATAGATTACTAATCTAAAATGATTATGATTACAATTTTAAATATAGAAACCTAAGTACCAAAGAGTGCATGAATTGAAAATTTCAATTGGAAAATCTCAAGTTGAGATATAAAGTGATTCAATTTAAGTGAACGAAACAGAAAAGTAGAATTGGAATACCAAATCATGGTATTTATATTTATCCAGTATATTACATGGGGATTCTTTAGTATACGGCTCCCCGGATTTCAGGATGAGACATATATCAATCGATAGCCCTTGACCTGGGGAGTCGAATGGTACCACTCTCAATACCTGCATATTGTTGTCAATACCCGTTGCCAAAACTAACCCACCATAGTAGTTTTAGTAATTTTTTGTGCCTACATATTCGACAAAATCTAGAACTTGGTAATCCAAAAGCTGTAATTATGCGATTTGAATTTCGTTGCTCGCGGTAATGTTGTAGTTTCATAAAATATTATTATCGTACACATCATTTTGGTCAAGACAGTAATTTAAAAAATGAAGTCATATTCATACACACAACTGTCTGATTTATATGCATTTGAATCCAAAAGCCCCGATAAGCGCTTGTTTAAATGTCTGCTTTCTTTTTAAATCAGCGTGTTTTTTCTGCACTGCACTGCACAATCAGAGTGTTTCTGCATTAAATTGATGTTGGGTCCAAATAACTATTAAAGTTATTTAGTTATTACAACAGCAACTTTTATACTAAAGTAGATTTAAAATTCAAATTTATATTTAGGTACATTATATGATACTTTCATTCATTATTATATTTACATTCAGGGACAAACTTGCTACATACATACAATATTCAATTCCTGTTTGGCGAAATGAAAGGCATTATGAAGTAGAGACTGAACGATTAATTAGCAGAGAGCTAGCTCCCGTTAGCATACTTAATATATCAGTTGCTCTTAAAAGAATATGGCATAATTATAGTAGCCGGATTAAGTGCGTATATTATGGAACTAATCACTATAATAATATGATGATAATAATATGCAAATTAGGTGGGTCCATTTACATTAATATGGGACGCTTAACCGTTCTATCGGTCCCTCTTGACAAAAAACTAGACCACTTCGAAACACCAAATTTTGCATAGAGCATACTTAGGTACCGCAGAAGGTGCAAGGATACTTTTTGTAAACATGAGTTGCTATTTACCGTTAATTTAACAGTCAAAGTTATCATTATGTAAAATGTTCACATTCTTACAAAATTGCTACTTTAGCGTGGGAGAGTATACAGTCAGTATACCTATCCATATATAAAAAGCCGTCATCAGTTGTAGTGAATCATCATTACAAAATACTGGACATATATTATATAACAAAATCATTGTTGGGAACTAGGCATATTATGGGTATTAAATGACAGCATCGGGTATTGAATAATGTGTAAAATATTTGCAGGGGTGTTCGTTATTTGGCAAAGTGCTCTTTGTACTGGGAAGTGTGTGTAGTTTTTTGTAAAGTAGGTTCAATCGTTATCATATTAATAATAGTAGTTTAGTAGTCATATGATATATAAAATGAAGTATTCATTCTAAATAAATTGTCCTGGCACGTTTTAATTAAATTCATTATCAAATCAGAAGCATAACGAATTATTTGTAGAAGTGTTATGGGCAGTTGTTTTTTTGATCAGTAGATTAATTTATCTGGGAAGTTTATTAATTTGTCGAAAGTATGTTAATTCGTCGGTAGTCTGTTAATTTGTGTGAAAGTGTGTTAATTCATCATTCAAATGCGAAGCATACGGGCTCCCACTAGTACTTAATTAATTTAGTAACATTTATTGCTGAAATAACCACTTACATTTGAGTAATGTGGTAAACATTAAGGGCTTCTGTGTTATAAATAATTTGAGTATCACATTACAATTTATAAGGTCAGTTCACAAGTCTAATACACGTATTTCAAATATTTGAAACAAAAATGATTCTTTAGAAAATAAGATATTAGATAAAAAGTTTAAGCTATTCATTTTAATGGTTGGATTTATTTTAAACTCTAAATAAGAAGCTTATAAAGGCATAGAGTCAAATGTTTAACGAATACTAACTGGTAGGAAAGATTCACCTTACCCTAACCTCCCATTTAAAATGTATGGGACAAAATTTGTATCCATGGTGGTTAAGGGGTTACTTACACTAAAATTTCATTAAACATTTGACTCATAGTTTTAGATGCTTTGTTTATTCCTTAACAACTATTTGAAATTTGTATTAAATACTTATAAATATTGATATTTGTTATGCATGTGAAACAAAGTTTTGCTTGATTTGTCTCTGTAATTACTCATCATGCATATTAAGTCTTAGTAACTCTGTTGTTTAAATAAAGTGTTTGGCTGCCTCAGGTCTAATACATAAAAATTTTATTACATAAAGCTACGTATTTCAAAAACTTGTAGCATAAAAATTCCCCTTTATTTTAAAACTCCGAAAGAAAGCACGATATCACATTCAAATCGTTTCTCCTAAGTTAGCTAAAACGAAGTTCTAAAAGTGTCTGAAACATAAGCGTTATGTCCACGGAATTCAAAACAACAGTAGCATGCAAACTCGTTTTCGTTTCGGGAACTATGATTCCAATTCCATACATGTAGAAACCTATAGGCTGAAGACATTTCACAGAGCGTGTTAGATAGCCTTTGTAACATACGTGTTGCTTAACAACATTAAGTTTACAGCTATGCAATATCCTGCTAGAAATAATCGCTACTGATTTAGCAAGATCTAATATAATTGAAAAAGCTATCATAGCAAATGTTGCGACTATTGGATTAATCAAGTACGAAGAGAAAGGCAAGATACTTCTTCCTATAAACGTTCCCACAAGACCAAGCATGATTACAAACATGCTACACTCAATCGCAGCAAATATAACACTACCTGCAGACCGTACAGATATTATGTGCACAAAGTACACAGTTTTGTAGCAAGCTATAGCATGTGCAAGTTTCTTGTATGAAATTTGCTCAGCAAGATTTAGTAAATCAGTAGTAATTGTTAAAGCATAAAGAAAAACAAGAATGATTGTTCTGACTGCTCTTAGAGCTTCACAAGTATTAATAATGTGAAAGAAATTGCGAAGGCATCTTAAAAGTATTCTGGTTACATGGGAAAAATTGTTTGCAACTTCCAAATCCTGAATGACAAACGTAAATGGATCCACTGGATTGATTATTACTGCTACACAATCGGCAAAACTGCCTAACGTCAGCATAAATAGGGCAGAAATCATTAGTATACCAATTAAGTCTGCCTTATGTCTAGAATTGGTTCGCAATAGTCGTCTGAGATTAATAATAAACTAGAAAGCCAGCCACCGCTCCGCAGGTGGAGAGCCTGAATCAGGTTCCTAATACCAATATGATTATGTTTGGGTGATATATAGATAATTGCTAGAAGTTGGGTGCAGTTAGCATGAATCTTTTGCAACAAAAATCGTTTTTAATTCTAAAAGGCTCCCAGAAGCGAGCCAGCCAAGTTTTGCTTGTTGCTCTGGCACCTGAGCGAGGACCGCAGACCGTATTTGTAAACTTTGGGTAAAAACCGTCAAGCCATGCTCGATCCATGTATGACAGCCTAAAAGTTAACCGCGACTAAATTAAAGCCGTAGTTATATTTTGAAAGCTTGCTTATCGCTTTCCATACATTTAGTAAACATGAGTGAGGATTGTAAGCAGTTGAAATTAATATCCGAAGCTAAATAGTTGTAGAATTATCTGCCAGTTGTGTAAATAACTGTTATACGCATGTGTCTATGTCAAGACAGTTGTCCTGATCAGGCATTGCAAATTCAAATTTTAACAAATCGACGTCATATTCGTCCGTTTGGTCAAAAACTGGACCATAATCATGTGTCGCACCGTGCGATCACTTAGGATTTCAGATTTAACCATCAAGGCCCTGATTCAGAACCTGTGGATTCAAATTTTAACAATCCGACCGCATATTCGTCCGTTTAGTCAAAAACTGGACCATAATCGTGTGTCGCACCGTGCATTTACTAAAGATTTCAGATTTAGCGATCAAGGCCCTGATTCAGGACCTGCGGATATGAATTTTAACTGCCCGACCTCAGATTCGTCAATGTGGTCAAAAACTGAACCATAATCATGTGTCGCATAGTGCAATCAATAAAGATTTTAGATTTGACCATTAAGGCCCTGATTAGGCCCTTAATATTTAAATTATTATGTTGGGTACTTTAGGGAGACTTAATAAATCGTTGGCTGTAGGAATAGTTTATTTGTGAAAAAAAACAACATGCAAAAATATTTTGACGAAGGTAGGATTCGTCACGGCGATCTCCGCCACGTTAGCCCGACGCTTAAGCTACTGAGCCACAGAGGCTGAATTTATGGGAAGGGATAAATTAGCTTGTGGTAAACAAAGATGTTGAGGCCGTACGGAAATGGCGCACTTTAATAAGTAAAGATAAAGATGACTTATAAATAGTTTGTGGAGTCTTCTTGTATTTTGTTTTCAGTAGTACTCCCTCAAGGCTTATTAGATTATTCAAGTAGTCCACAACATCGGAACTTTCTAGAAAAATTGACATTGTAACGCCGATGTAAAAGAAAAGCGCAGGAGTGATCAATATACAAAAGAAAAATTGCTCTGCCGACGTGTGTTCCGGTTTGTGTATGGCCTTGTAAATAAGAACATAAATGGTACTTAATAGCCACACAAATATTGCTCCTATTGCCCATACACATTTAAAGGCAGTTAACTGTCGACCATCTAGCTCAAACCTATGAAAAGCAGAATTAAATGTCAGTATGTATTTATATGGAAACATCACACTAGATATCTTCTCATTCAGCTCAAGTGCCTGATATAGTAAGTACGACATTGTTCTAGGAAAAACTATCGAAATTGTCCTGTTGTTTAAATTTAAATAACACTGAAATAAAGTGTGTTGAGTATGCTATTCAATGCTTGGTTTGTTATCACTTTGTATCCGACTTTGTAAATCTAATATTTTAACAAACGTCAATCGTAATTTCTTAACTACCTTGATTCTCTACAAATAATAAGACTGTGTTAAACTGAGAGCTTACATGTTTGCGCAGAGTTTGTAAATGAGTTTGTTTCCAATTTTTATCTTATGCCCTAATTTTGTAAATGGCAACATTTTTATAAGTTGTTTTTCAAAACTTAAAAACAATTATAGAATTTATGAAAGGAAGTTGGATTGATAAAAGTTAATAAATCCAAATATTAAATATTATAAAGTAGCGGTAACAACTTAGCAACTATGCAACTCGTCCGTCTGTCCACCCGTTATATATCTATTAATATATTCCTTCATAAGTTTTAACAAAATAAATTCAAATGATGTATGACGAACAAATCAATTAAAGGTGTAAAACTGCACATGGGAATTTATAGAATTATAAAGATTAATAGCCGAATGTCTAAATGTCAAAGTAAGATGGTTTAAAATATTGTACACATGGTTATTTATGAGTAAAGCCTAAAGATTGTAAGCTACATTCTTACTTGCGTCTTACCGTTTATACTGTAATTAGTTTCAGATATTAAAATTTGAATTACAAAACAAGTTAAAAGTATAATATATTTTGAAAGCTGATTGTTATTAAAATCAACTTAATTATTTGTGTTTAAGTAGCTTATTACAATTTTAAATTAAAAATGCTTAATCTGTAATCATTTCAAAAATAACTTTGAATTATAAAAAACTTTAAGCAAAACTCAACACTTTTTGTCCTGTTTTAAAATTAAAATACAAAATTTTTTCAATGAAATTATTCATCAAATCACAAATTTAATTATAATTCAATTAATTATTAAGAACCGTATATATTCATGAACCTGCAAGCAAAAAAAGTAAGCAAAAATTATCTACCAGGCCGGGATGCGAACCCGAACCTACTGTACAAATCAGCGCGTTATTCCTATGGCGACGGCAATAGCATGCATACTTGCAATGTATTTTATACATAGGCAGGATGTATGCTATTGCCGTCGCCGTAGGAATAACGCGCTGATTCCCACTGTAGGCTGAAATTGGGACAATATGAGATAATAGCTTTCCTAAGAACCAACGCAAGGCATCGAGTCGTAGAAATCATCGCGCGTTTCAAATCTTTACCTCGAGGCTCAGCTGCAGCTGCTGAACAACCTGAGCTGAGATGAGAGTTGAGAGAAGTGATTTGGTTTGGTTTGGTCTTATTCTTAGAAATTTAGCAATCGGAAAAAGTGAACTGAAGTGAAAGTCAGAGGATTAAATGTCAGCCGACAAAACTAGTTCTAAATCTGCAGATAAGATGGAAGATATTAGCAAGCCAGTGGGGGCGACTATGGATAGGGGAGGAGCTCAAAAAACTTCGTTGGGTGAAGCCGGAAATGGCGTTTACGCTACTTTGAAGACGAACCCACTGCTGAACAATGTTGTAAGTCTTTTTAGAGTGAATTTAAGTTTTAATGTTTGTTTTTTGGGTAAATTAACTGAGGATGGATGATTTGTTGTTAATGGGTAGGTGTTGCGCAACGTATTTAAATACGGTTTGTCTCTGGAGGACGTGAAGAGAAACCGGTTGGTTTGCAAGACTTGGCTGGAGGCAAGTAATTCTCAGTGGACCAAGTTAGCCAAAACATTGACACTGTACAGGGGTGAGGAGGGTTCTACTGGTGAAGGGAAAACGCTTAATGAACTCTGGGACCTGTGCAAGGAAGCTAAAGGTCCGTTGGAGAAGACGATTCGGCACCGGAACTTCCTTTTCCAGGGGTGGACTTTTGATCAGGCGTTGCTTAAAAGCCTGCGGAATGCAGCTGGTGACAGTGAAGGTGGAATTGCTGCAGAAAATTGGCTTTGGAACCGACTGGCTCCCAATTTGATCACTGACTTGACTTTGGACAGCTGCAGGTTTCCGGTAGAGTTTACACCTTTCACCGAAAACTTTCTCCGAGTGCTGCCCAACTTGGAACGCCTTACCGTGGAAAACTGTGTAGTTAGCAATGACGTACTTGGAATACGGCAAGCTAATGAAGTGGATGTTGACGACGTATTTGTGCGGCTCGAAAATGCCGTGGACATGGAGGTTGAAGTGTTAGGATGGGAACAGGTAGACTTGGAACAAGTGATTCTGGCGGTATTCCGGCGGGATCCGATGGAAGAATTCCGGGATGATGAAGCGGAAGCGGAACCCCAGCTTGTGCATGAGAAATTAAAGTTTCTCAAACTTAAAACTTCCCCCGACCAAAAGCGTATGATGACCAAGTTGGTCACTTTTCTTGTCCGGGTTCCCAACGTGGAGACAATTGTATTGCAAGGCTTTGATGTGAAGGGGCTAAGCCTGTTTTTTCAGGATCTGGAGAGGGCTCCTTCCACGAGACAAAGTCTTAAAAAACTGGATGTTCTAGATCTGTAAGTAACGCTAAATCTAAATGATACGATTGATTAAGTTTCTTAATTTCAATTTTTTGGTTGCACTTTTTCAGTTCGTCGGAAGCTTTAGACTATGGAATGGTCGGCAAGTGCGGGGACTTTCACTATTCATTTGAAGGTTTAAATACGCTTCATTATGACCTTGGCTACCAATCTGCATACGCGGGTCAAGACTTGTCTTCAATTCAGTACAAGATGATGTCCTTGGAGGAACTTCATCTTTACCGGGCACCCTTTGTAGAACCTTATCCATCGGTGCAGTTTTTCGGTGGCACACACATGGCAACAAGAAGATCCTGCTTTCTAAACATCACTCAGCTTCACTTGTGGGGCAACTTGGCGGATTCACTGGACTTTCTGATTAAGTTTCCAAGGCTGACAACGCTTGTGATGAATACCAGTTGCTACGAGGAAAGTTATCATGGAAGACGTACGTATCAAGTAATGGAGAAAGGATTTAAGACCAGCTATCCGGTAATGGAAGGTGACTTGGTTAAGAGTACTACTTCATTGGAGATAACTCGTTTGACAAAGCTGGAAATTGATTGGACTCTTAAATCTGCAAAAAGCTGGAGTCAACTTGCTACGTGGATGCCTAATTTGGTCACTTTGAAGGCAAGAATTATGAATCAAAGTCAGCTTGCAGAGATAAGAAAGCTGTTTGGGAGTTTGGAAGACTTGGAATTGGCTCATGGAAGCATGATCTCTGAAGAAGGGGTACTCAAGGAGCTGCCTCACTTTCCAAAGTTGAGAACTTTTAGCTGGAAGATTTGTCCATGTAATGAGCGTGAGCGTTTGTGGGAGGATGATGTTAGCATGAGGCTTCGAGATCTTGGACAGAAGCTAGGAATTCAGCTTTACAGAAAGTCAGTGGAACCCTGGACTCTTCCAAGTGACCAGGGGAAAGTGTTCCTGGAAAATAGCTGGAGTCGTCGTACCCGAAGTGGGAGCAAGATTTGCATTCAGGCAGAGTATGAGAAGATGCTGAAGACCGGTGATTCTCGTGAATACTTGAAAATGATAAAGATCTAAAGAAAAGTTAAAGTATAATATACAGGCTACCATCTCTGTAATTAATGAAGATAAATTCATCATTGCGTTGTTTTGTTTGCAATAAAATGCGTATTATTGTTGTACTTTGCCAGAATCGTTTGCTTTAATAATTCCATTAATTTTTTCATTGTCATGTTCATAAGCACAACCAAACTGGAAAGTAATTCAATTTCATAGTGTGTGACGCAACATATAGACCCATCTAAGTTTCTCTACTAAAATTACCCGTGTACATAGCAACGTACCAGAACCAAAATTCTGTTTCTGCATCGTTTTCCTACAGGACTCTCATCATTCCTTCATATCTTCAATAACAAATTAATACGCTAACATGCATCATTTAAAATTCAACATTTTAAACGAAAATAAAAATTAACCTAAAATGCCTATGTCCATTAACTTTTCAATTCATAAAATGGGTTAATAAGGTTCACGTTTCTGAACATTTTGTATTTCCATCATCTTGATGTCTGGCCGTTCCTCCGTCCGTCCGTCCGTAAACAAGATAATTTCTCAACGGTTAAACATTTCAATTTCATTTTCGGATATCGGTTACAACATCTCTTGGGAAGAACCCTATTGACTTTCGGATCAGTCCAATAAAATATTGTAATTTTTTCACCATTGGCATGGCATAGCACTATAATATTTTCACTTTTCAGTTTTCACCACCGACGTGCCAATGAGACTAACGGAGCCTACAAAAGGTACCCACATGCAATTAAAGATAACCAAGGACCAAGGACAATCAAGGGTTATAAATACGTGAACCTTAGTTCAAAAGCTCGGGTAAACAAAACAGCTTGTAGGAGAATCATTACGTATTTCAACCAACTCATAGAGCCACAAAAATCACCGCGCGTTTTAAATCTAGGGACTGCTTCTGCACAGCTGAGCTAGCTGAGCTTTCAGAGCATGCTTAATGGTTTCGGTTTAGTTTCTGGAATTGAAAATTGTGAATTGAAGGTCAGAAGATCAAAAGTCAGCCTACAAACTAGTATCCGTGTCAGGTGAAAGCTGAGAGTTCCCGGAACAATGCGAAAATCTGGAAGGATGAACAAGAAGCCCAAGGAAGAGAGCCTGTGTCAGGTTCCGGGTTCTAAAAGGAGAAGAGTTGTGGCTGAGGCGGGAGGTGACGATGGAGGTGACCATGGCAATGGAACGGGGACGGTGTTGGAGTCGGGAGGTCGAAAGACTAAGTCTGTTGAAGCTGCGATTGGGAAGAATGTTGCTACTGTGAAGCAGCATCCTTTACTCAACGATGTGGTAAGGTTTTTCGGAGAAATTTGGAAAGACTTCGGGTTTTAGTTAATGTTTGTGGTAATTTAACTGAAGAAGGGTAACTTGCTTTTAATGGCAGGTATTGCGCAACGTATTTAAGTACGGCTCCTCCTTAGAGGAGGTTAAGCGAAACCGATTAGTTTGCCAGACTTGGCTGGAAGCTAGTAATTCTCAGTGGACCAAGGTGACCAAAACATTGACACTGTACAGGGGTGAGGAGAGTTCTGCTGGTGAAGGGAAAACGCTGAATGAACTCTGGAACTCGTGCAGGGAAGCTAAAGGTCCGTTGGAGAAGACAACTCGGCACCGGAAGTTCCTTTTTCACGGGTGGACTTTTGATCAGGCGTTGCTTGATAGCCTTCGGAATGCAGCTGGTGATAGTGGAACTGAAGGTGGAATTGCCGCGGAAAATTGGCTTTGGAACCGACTGGCTCCCAATTTAATAACTGACTTGACTTTGAGTAGATGCAGGTTTCCGGTGGAGTTTACACCTTTTAGCCAGAACTTTCTCCGAGTGCTGCCCAACTTGGAACGCCTTACCGTGGAAAACAGTGTGGCTGGCAGTAACGTACTTGCAATTAGACTACCTGACCAATTAATGGTCCAAAGGATTTTTATGGGAGGCTTCGGACTGTTGTTTGTTGAGGCATGGATACCACCGGCGGGTCCCTTTTTTCAACACGAGAAATTGAGGTTTCTCAAGATTAAAGTTTCCCCGGGACAAGAGCATTCCGCGGAAGAGTTGGTCAAGTTTCTTATCCGGGTTCCTAAAGTGGAGACAATTGTACTGCGGGGTTTCGATCTCAAGGGATTAAACCTATTTTTCCAGTTTCTGGAGAGGGCTCCAGCTACCGGGCGAACACTGAAAACACTGGATGTTCTCGATCTGTAAGTTATAATAACTTAGTTATTTATAATTAAAATCAAAATTATGTATATCTTTGTTGAAGATTTGATTTGGGTTTTTACTTCTTTGCAGTTCCATGAAAGCATTTGTTGATGGAATCGTCGGCAAGTGCGGAGACTATCAATTTATGTTTCGGGCTTTGACCGAATTTCATTACGACATTGGATACGAATCGGGATATGGTAGGAAAGGCTTGTCTTCAATTCAGTACAGGATGAGATCCTTGGAGAAATTGCATCTTTACCGAGCTCCCTTTGTGAAAACTTATCCCTCGGTGCATTTTTTCCAAGAACAACACAGTGGAATAAGATCATGCTTTCTAAGCATCACTCAGCTTCACCTGTGGGGCAACTTGGCGGATTCACTGGACTTTCTGAATAACTTTCCAAGTCTGACAACTCTTGTGATGAACACCAGTTGCTACGAGGAAACTTATCATGGAAGACGTGTGTATCAGAAATTAGAGAAAGTAAGGAAGATCTGTTATCCGCTAATGGAACGGGACTTGGTAAAGAGCACAACTTCATTGGAAATTACTCATTTGACCAAGCTGGAAATTGATTGGACTTTGACATCTGCGAAAAGCTGGAGTCAACTTGCTGCTTGGATGCCTACTTTGGTCACTTTGAAGGCAAAGATTATGAATCAAAGTCAGCTTGCAGAGATACGAAAGGAGTTTGGGAGTTTGGAAAACCTGGAACTGGCTCATGGAAGCATGATCTCAGGGGAAGGTGTTCTCATTGAGCTTCCACGCTATCCAAATTTGAGAACTTTTAGCTGGAAGGTTTGTCCGTGCACTGAGCGCTTGTGGAAGGATGATGTTTTTGGGAGACTTAGAGAACTGGGACAGGAGCTGGGGATACAGCTTTACAGAAAGTCAGTGGTGCCCTGGAAGCTTCCAAGTGACCATGAGAAAGTGTTTCAAGAAAATAGGTGGAGTCGTCGTACCCGCAGTGGGAGCAAGATTTGCATTCAGGCAGAGTATGAGAAGATGCTAAAAACCGGTGATTCTCGTGAGTACTTAAAAATGATGAATATCTAAATCAAGTTAAAAGTTAAACTTCTAGTATAAAATACAGGCTACCATCTTTGTAATTAATGAAGATAAATTCATCATTGTTTTGCTTGCAATAAAATGCACATCGTTGTACTTTACTTAAAATCGTTTGCAGTTCTAGTTTCCGTTGATTTTTTCATGGTCATGTTTCAAATTTAAATGTACGAAATGCACATAAACGTAGTCTTTGGTAATGTGTACCTAAAAGGTATTACGTGTCAAGTCAAATAGCAAAAATAGACAGTATTACGTCAAAGCAAAATACAAAAGTTAAAAGTCCTTGTAATTTTAAACTGAAAAAGAGTATGCTTTGTCCTTAATTTTCATTCAAATTGCTGGATGACGCAGTAATGTCATTTACTTTACTAATGAACTTACTGTTTTTTCTTCTGACTACTATTTTTATTGCACTTCCGTCTAGACATTGAGATAAAAAATAAAATTCTTAAAAATTACCATAGAATTGGCTATTTATTTATGAGTGCATCTGAGCTGTCACGTTGTTGTCTGAACCAGAAAGGATGTCGTCAGAAACTAATCTAAAACAATTCGATACGTTTGCTCTTTGCTGACTGTTGTTCCAACTATACTTTCGTTTATTCGCCGAACTTTCGTTTATTGTAGAAATATACTAAATGTTTTTAGAATTTAAAAACAAATATACGTGGTTTGATTAAACTATACGTTAAACCTTAAATCACAAAATGATACAAAAAGGAACTCATGAAGTGCTTAAGCGCAGTATGCCGACTAGTTTTATATACCTATATGTGCATTGTGTTATCTAGACTTAACCACTTTTACTTGGAAATACCAAGTTGGAATACAAATTTTTGTCTACTTATTCTAATCTGGCATTTCAGTTACTACTATAATTTATATTTTGTTTTTGTGGCTGGTGAAATTAAACATTATGACAGCGTCAACATAATTTAAAAGTTCGCTTGAAAGAACGTTACAAACGTGTTAATTGTAGAAATGCGACAATTTACTGACGAATAAGTGTTTAATATGTTTGTAGAGTAATTATTTCTTGCAATTAAAATGAGTTATTTGGTTTAAGAATGTTTGTTTAAATATATTTCAAATTGGATAATAATTCAAATAATTTAGAAATAATTCTAATCAAGAGCGGTTTCTGATGCTGTGTTATTTTATTTCCTGTCTAAAAGGCACTAAATCATGGTATTAGTTTTAAAACTGTACTTCCGGGTAATGTATATTGCTTACCAAACACATTGTGTCTTAATTTGTAATAGCCTTAAACTTTTCCGTCTTCAATGGCATCGTAGCCTTGTAAAATATCGAGAATATGTGCATATAAACAAAAAATAAAACAATAATTACTGTTGAACATCTTCTGTAATTGAATTTTTATGTAATTGTTGCAATGTAATATTAGTTCAAGGACTACACGTGTGTTGTTTTATTTTTGTCAATAACAACTTGGAGTAAATATATTTATTTTGTCAACCTCCAAATATTAGAAGAAATAGTTGTATATTTTCAGTCGTAAACGGTTTGCTTTTAAAGATCATAAATTATCCGAAAAGTAGTCTCTCTAAACTGCAACCATGCATTTAGTACTTGTACTCAAAGCTTTAAAATTCAGCAGTCTGGTTTTTAACTTAGTATTAGGACATCCTAATTTTCCGCATGTAAATCTTGAAAGTTTGCGCTTTCAAATTCATCAAAGCAATAAACGTGTTTCTTTTTGGATTCTGAATTTCAATGTAGTAATGACCGCTATCTTCTGGCTTATTTTGATTATAAAAGTTGCTTTAACTGAGGACAATTGGATGCGTTATTTCCCCTCGTTGATGATGTATTCAAGCTTTTGTTCAATTTGTGTGCTAATTTTAGTGGCCGAAATCTGTGTCTTATGGAATTCTGAAGTATTTTATATCCAGTTTCTCAACAGATTTCTAAGCGTTTACTTTTCAGTTATTCAACCTATTAAATCAAAGAAGATATCTGTAAAAGGATTGGCTTTAGGTAAGGTTATAGCTTAGATAAAAGTAATAATAATAATACTTGGAAAGTAAATTAACGTTTTTGGTTTTATTTTAGAAATACAAAGATGCTGGAATTCTGAAAAAAGTTCTGTCAAAACAGCGTTAGCATGCGTCGTTGTTACTGGTCTGCTCACTGCTACTGGTGTGATAATGGGATCAATCCAGGTATACACGGGACTTGATCCTATGCACATTTTGTTTAAGACGTTCTTTCCACAAAGCAGAATTGCACACATAATCCCAGTAATACTATTTAGAGTGGTATGGCAAACTATACTTTGTGCCACGGCATGTCATGTGACAACGATAGTGGCCATTCCGATCATAATGGTTCTTGCAGGCTATATTGAAATCGTAGATGATTTAAATAGGAAGCCCTTTAACTTATATGGAATTTTTGTATACTATCAAATTTGTTACACTACACAAATATTTATATCTAAATTTCGCTTCTTATTGGGTATGGGCTTGTCATTTGGTTTTGTAATATTTGTGTCCGGAAACTGGTTAGCATTTAGAGGCCTAAGGTCATTTCCTGTTGAGCTTTACGCAATTCTTTTAACAATTAGTTTCATAACTTACGTCATTGCTGATCAGACGCTGACAAAAGCTATCATTGTAAACAAGTCTAGTTTAGCATTGTTACGAAACTGGAAAGTATCTCTGGTAAAGACAAGAATTGAACCATATAAAATTTACGAGAAGACCCTAAGAGCTCAGAGACCACTTTTGTTTTATTATTTCTTTTCTAAAATTGAAAAGAATACAAAAATTGATTATTATGCAAATGTTTTGGACTTTACTGTAAATGCTCTACTTGATTTTGCATATGAATAACGTAATAAATGGTTATTAATATTGATGTAATGTGGATCAATAAACAATAACAATTGGATTAACTGCATTACCTGTATCGATATTTGGAAAAATAAATAATATATTCATACATGCAAGCATTTGATCTACAAATACAAATACTTTAAAGTAGTTTTGGTAATATTTTCTTTGCTTATTTTAGATTCATCTAGTTGGTAGTTGTAAATTAGATTGTCCACTTTTCTTCTTTAAATATGTAGAAACACACTCATTTATCTTGTCCATTAACTCTTTTAGCTCCTCATCTGCATTACTGCTTCGTCGTAACTTCCTTACGCTCTTTTTATAAGAAAGTTGAGGTTTGAAAATACTATTTGTTTTCCCGCTCATGGAAGAAGTCAATCTGGTTACTGTCTCTTTGCTAGCTGGTGTTACTACAGTGGCAATGTCCAATAGTTCCTTTTTCTCTTCCGCGTTCAATCTTTTGTCACTTACGTCATAAGGTTTGAATATTAGAGTTTTGCTAAAACAAAAATGAAAACATATAGCATTCAAAATCTAGGCACTTCAGAAAAGCAAATTCTACATTTTGAAACTCTACCTTTCGGAATCTGCATCAAACAAATTTGTACATCTACGTAACCAGGGCATCCACCTATCAACCCATCTACCACTTAACGTCGTTTCAATTGTGTTCAACAGTATTGTTTGCTTAACCAGCTTGTTCTTGGAAGCTTGTGCTTGTATCTTTTGCATATCACTTACTGCCAAACCGATAAGCAAATTTGACAGAACAATGGACACAATGATAACATATCCCGTGTAAATATAAACCATTATAAACTCGGTAACATGTTGCTCCATCATATTATCTGGATGCATCATAGGATGTGCCTGTGACACAATGGTAATATCTCCAGCCATAATACGAGCCAGTTTAGGTAAAGTCAAAACCAGCCGATAAAACTCTGGATACTAAAATTAGACCAAATTAATTTACAATCATGCTTTTAATAAATTTATAGCTTATTATTCTACATACCTTTTGAAATATCATTGTAAATGACAGCACAAATCCTACAAGTAGAAACAAATGCGGCGTTAAAAACACACAGAATTTTTTCAGCACTTGAAAAAACACTCGTATAGACATTCCAAATTGGGGAAAATGACACAACTCGGCCCACAAGTCTATCCAAGTCAATAAAATCCCCACTGACGCCATTGACCGTTGCAATGGACAGGCCGCTTTACGCCAATCCTTTGGACTAGCAAAACACCACATGATAAACAATGCGGCTACTGATATCCAAGGATAAATCGAGCGTAGTAATTTCGGTGCTCGTGTAACTTGAGCAAATTCCATGATAAGCTTAAGAGCGTACAAGGTTATTATTGCATAATATGTTGCATCATACCAAACTGGTTTATCATGATCTCTGTGCAAATCACAAGCATAAACCATTGCATTTTCGGGGTCAACTCTTTTTGGCAGGTTGTGGTAAGGCAAGTAGACATAGGCAGAAAACATTAGAGCCAACACGCATTTGTAAATTATACTAGGCATAAAAATGGATCTAGCTTTTTGCCATTTCATGGATAAAAACGCGTGTGCAACGGGATGCAACAATAAATTTTCTTCGTTTTCGTCCAAAAGGCATTTCAATTTTGCAGTGTCTTTACGTCGACAAAGTAAATCAGGATCTTCAGATGATGATGATTCAAGAACCCAATTTGTTGGAGAATTTGACCCAGGACAGAATTTTTGGGTGTGTGGTGATACTGCGGCGGTCATCGAATCTGCTGGCAAGACGCAATCAAAGTTTACACTGACTTTGCATTCCTTTTTGTCACCGGTATGAAATATGTTGACCGTGACGGCATTGTCAAACACTTTGGATATAAGTGTGTTTATGTGGGGAATTGTACGGCGTAGAAAACTTAAGGCTGTTGTACCATTACAAGATTTAATGGAAAAGTCGGCTCCGTTTAATAAAAGCAGTTGAGCTGCTTCTTCTGCGCCTTCTAATCCCGCTAGATGGAGTGCTGTATAACCCAATCTGTCTTGGTGGTTTACGTTACAATGACCCTTTTCAATTAGCTCGCGTAAGCAATCAAGAGCGTCTTCATCATCACTGATTGCGTAAAATAATGGCGTTTTCCAGTTTTCATCTTCCACTTTTACGCTGGCCCAATTGGAAATAAGTAGACTGACAATTTCAGGATCGTAGCTGGCAACAGCAATGTGCAACGGCGTTTGTTGTTTTCCATTTATTATATTTACGGGAAATGTACCATCATCTAAAAGAACCCGGATGGTTTCTAAACTGTTGGGAAAATTCCCAGAGGCGGCTAAATGTAGCGGAGTGTCCATATCAGCATACTGTATTTGGGCCTTACTTTTGTCGATTTTGCTTAGAAGTAATTCTAGTATTTCCGTGTTTCCAGAAACCACTGCGTCATTTAGAACCACTTCGGGAATGCAATTGTGTTCTAGTAGGAGCTCTACAATTGGTGGATGGGACCTTAGTACTGCCCAGTGCAAAGAACTGGCTTTACTCACTTGACATTGATTGTGAGTTAGAAGAAGCTTGCATATTTCTAAATGACCGAATGCAGAAGCACAACAAAGAGGTGTGACGGTACGATTTTGATCCCAGATTGTAGGATTAGCCCCTTTTCCCAACAGATATGATACAAGAGGAAGGTTTCCGTGCATGCAAGCGTAGTGTAATGGTGCGGCACCTTGAGTGCTGTCTAGTTGGTTTATTATAGACGCTGGTAGATTGTCGAATTGGGAAGTGAGTTTGTCTAAACTGGAATTGGAGTCGTGGAAAGAATTGCTGCAAAATTGTATAAGTTTTATGTAAAGTTTTGGCTCCTCTGGAGAAATAGAGGGAAAATGCCTAAAATTGACGCTGTCTTTAGAATGTAACGAGAGAGGAAATGTAGTACAAACTATGAAAGACTCGGTTACAGGTTCCTCTAAATACGACTGCAAGTTTTCTTGAAATAAGTTTTCGATAGAACTAGCAAACTTTAAAACAGGGCTGAACGTTCCCATGGTGAAACCAAGAGCACAAACTTTAATGCGTTTAAGTGCAACAGTAGAATTGATTTGATTTCATTTAAACATTTTTATTACTTATATACTTATTATTGAACAGAATCTGTTATCTTTTGAACTAACATCCTTTGTAAGTGTTTTACTTCTATATAAATTCATTGAATCTGGCTTTACAGTAGTGATTATGCAAACAAAAAGCACTTTACAAGCCCGTTTGTAAACTTTGGTGTTTGAAGTGAAGAGCTTTTTTGGCTTAAATTCGTGATATTTCGATGTAATAAAAATTACTTAGATAAGAAATTCATTAACTATCTAGCCCATTTTACTTCGTTCAGTCAGATAAAGTGAATGACTAATTATATAGTTATAAATAAAAGTAAATGTGGGGTCCCCATATTTGATTAAGAACACAAAGTATTAATATCAATAGTAAAATATAAAATGTACCGATTATTGTGACCAATAACCAATTATAAAATGCTACTACCTACGAACACATTTTATATTTGTATATTATATACAATATATCTAAGTATTACCAGACGTGACTAATGGTTTACTTAACATTTTAACAGGAAATGTAAGAATGTACATTCTCTGTTGCTAACAAAGTATAAGAATACATGGTTATTGAATTAACCTTATTCACAACTCAAATATCTTAACCCAACAAATTCATGTTTACTTTCAAATATCGGTGAGGGGTAGCATTGTATAACAAGATTGTTTATTGAAGATAACAGGATACAATAATGGCGTCAACTGATTCATAAAGCCCAACAAAAAGTGTTTATACCAGTACTGTTTAAATATCTGTTATAAGATATATGTGAACATTCACCACAAAAACACAAATTTCAGCAAAGAAACAAAGCAAGAAACATGTAATTGTAGCAACTAACTTCTACACACCTGAACAAATACCGTTCTAAAAAAATCATTCATAAACAATCCTAATTGATTTGAACAACATGGAAAACAATAATTTGATAGCCAATTGTAGAATCAATTAATGTCTATATACAAATAAAAATAATACTTAGGTAATGTTCAATATTATAGGAGACCTTTTATTAATAAAAATAAAACACCTATTAGGCGGCAGAGTATGTGAGTTCAATACTCCGTTTAAAAACATATGCAACATTTTCTAGATATAGCTATAATCAATGCTTAAATGTATCAATGGATATTAGTGTTGGTACTATATATGTTTTCTTTATAAATTAACTTAGTAATACCTTGAATAAATGACAAGTTTGAGTAATTAGTACAAACAACCAGTCAATGGGAAACCATAAAGATGCTCGCTGCTTATAACGATACCGAAATAACCAAAAACGACAAATGCAATATTAAAAACACTACTGACAAAAGACTCCACACATTATTCCAAATTCATTACGACCAAAGTTTTTGCCATACTATATTGTAGTAACCATGGCTGCATCGAGCAATTATTTCTATTTGTAGTAGGTGTGGCATACCAAAATAACAAAAAAACGACATATGCAATATTACAAATACAACTGAAGAAAGAGTTCACACAGTATTCCAATTTCATTACGGCCAAAATTTTTGCCATTGTATATAGTAGTAACCATGGCTACACGGATCATATACTTCTAAGTCTTGCAGGTGTGGTAAGCCAAAATTGCAAAATTACTACTCATGAAGATGATGTGAAAGTTTTGCCAAGTTTACGTTTTATTCGTTACCAAATTTTATTACATATACCTCATTGTTGATTATCTTTATCATGTTTGTTTGTACAAATGAACGTATGCGTCTCCTTCTATTTGCGAAGTGTTCATAACTTTGTCATCATTAAAAAGTGTATATCCGTCATCAGTTCGCAAGTATGCAACGTAGTGACCTACATCAAGAGAATTCCCGATGTGCGAAACAAGAGCTACTAGTTCATATTCAGTTGCATTGACACTAACTTTATCTAAGGTCTTCATGCCACCTAGTTTTCTGGTCTGCAGGGTAGCAGCGTTATACTCAAACAATCTGCTTATGATTATTGTATAAGCAGGGCGAGTCTCCAAACGTTTTGTTCGACGACAAGTTGTTGACGAACATTTTTCACATCTTTTCTCGATTGTTTCAACCCGGTTGAGTTCCAGATTAATTGATTCCTGCAACGAGCAGGTTGGAGTTACATGCAAGATAACGTCAGGGTCATATTGATGTACCGTCGCTTCGTGAGAGCAGTTCAAACATATATCCTGCAGTGTATCAGTTTGAATGTTGTCATTTCGGAAACCATCAAAGACTGCATCGTCCAGCACAGTTCTCAAAAACTCCGCGACGTCTTCTTGAGTACTGCCAGAAAACTGAGGATATCTAGTAACAATCTCCTTTTTCAACTTTCTTGCCAACGTTGCTTGCATTGTGCGTTTTTCGATGTGGTCAAAGTATTCAGTAAGGAAGCAATTTTGAAGATTTCTTATCTCGGGAATACTTGCCATTAGATGAAGCGAGGAATTTATGTAGCACGTGTTTCCTACGTTGTTAATTCCAAACCGTTTTGTAGAGGCTCTTGATGCGTTTTCCATGGACCCTTTTTCGGCAAGGACTTGGTTTTTGTGATTCCATGGGGGTTGTGTTTTTGTCACAATCTTAGGTACACTGGATTTGAAGTTGCCAGAAGAAGCACTAGAAATAACTTCCCCGCGACGTGTGACCTCCTGCTTTTTTGAATCGACATCTGTGCAAAGTTTTGCTGGGAAAATTAATTCCATTGATAATGATATTTAATAGTAAGTAAAGTTGTTTCTCTTTCTATTATTTGTACTAATCTTACCAATAAATTCAAGTATTATTGGAAAATGGATCGACCCCAAGTTCAAATACGGTGATGCACATCCATTTAATCCTTTCCGAGCAAATACTAGATCCAACATAGAGTTAGTTGTAGTGGTGGATGTGAATGGTAAGAAAGAAGAGTACCCTTGTTCAAACATGAAGTTGAGAAGAGCCTTTCTTTCTCCTGTTTCACATAGCAAATTGACGTTAATGTCACCGCATATGATGTCAGGTAATGCAACATTCTTTAGGTATGAATCCAAGGCCTCCAAAAAGGTTTTTAGTAGTGTCCGTGGTGGGCGATATCCCGAAAAGATTCTGTAGTTTTTCACGACAAATGAAGCGTACGTATAATTGTCCAATATAGCAAACGTCACATCGGATGGTTCCCGTAGATAAACAATGCAGCCTTTGGACTCTGTTGAAACTTTGGGTAAAGCTGGATAGCTAAAAAATCCTTCCAAGTTGAGAACATTATTTGACGTGGTGTGTGGCTCAAGCATGACAATGAAATCCGCGTTAATCAAAAACTCGTCTTTCCTAACGTATGTGATATATTTTTTGATGGACTGAATATTGTGCACAACCCCTTTAATATTGGACTGTTGGTGCCACTTTTGTGCTTCTGAAATGAATCCTTTGGTTTTGAGACGATTGAGTTCTTGAAGCAATCCATCGTCATTTTTAGAAAAGGAAAGGCATCTAAAATCTCCAACAATGTATAAGTTCTTTAGAGACGTTGCCCGACTAAACGCCACATATAGGTGGGCTCGTGATAAGTAACGGTTTTCAGATATATGAACAACAACGTTATTTAAAATTGACCCCTGTTACATTAGGAAGATTGAAGAATTTAAGTTACTTTTTATAATTTACTTTAATTTGAAGTCAATGATTTATAAATATTTTTATACCTGTGATTTGTGAATTGTGATAGCATTTGCGCATCTGAGTGGAATCATTTTTCTGACAACGTGCAAGTTCTTATTATAGCTTTGTTTTTAAGGACCTTCTTTGAGTAAAATATTGGAGTCCAATTTTCGACTTTTGTATACAAGTCTCGGGCCTTCTTGCCGACTTGTTGATCTTTAAACTCCATATAAACCAGATTAACGGATTTCCTTTTGTTTGCTGACGTACCAAATTCTACCTTTCGAAGTACACCTGTGGCCCCATTAAAAAGCCCATCCGATACATCAACGTTTGTAGTCACCATATAAATACATCCTACTTTGAGTTTTACTGAACATGGAAGTCCATCTGACTCAGCTATATCCCAGGATTTAGCATAATCTAGAAGATGCTTTTTGTCATGAAAAGAGCCCTCTCCCTGAACTAAGTCATAAGACGCTACTTTATATAGAGGTCCAGGAAATTTCTTTATATAGGCATCGTTAAATTCGTCGCAAAGCGCATTGCTGAAATACAGGTGAATGGCATCGTTTGGGATATCCTTAAGATTCTCTCTTGACTTAAATAGGGCAGCATCATCTTCAGAACAGTCTGCTGTGGCAAGTCGATTTAAGGCTTCTGCGAAACGTTTGTCATCCTTTTGCCGCATCACTTCTAACAACTCAAACATTTGAAATTCATCCCATAAAGCCTCGTCCCAAACCGATGATTTTTCTCTTAACTTTGCTATCTGGGATCCTTCACTCTTAAAGACAAAACCGCCACATACCGGAGGGAGTTGCCAAAAATCCCCTGTACAAAAGAAATTGGCATCTCTCATTTTTATATGTACTTTTACAAAACATACTATATAAAATGATTACTAACGTAAACATATACATACCAACACAGACTATTGAAATTCTTGCAAAATTAAAAACGCTCTGAAATACTTGGCGAAATCTTCGATTGGTCCAATAAAAATCTCGAAAGCTTAGTAATGAAATTTCATCTATGATTAGCAAAACCAGATTCGCCAGCTTGCACCGTAAAGTGTCCAGGGTACCAGGATCGAGTTCTTCCATGAAGCTTCCGCTATACTTGCTGTCAGGTAAACGTAATGCTGAGTGTAATGTGATGCCTAGTAAGCAACAATGCGTTTAATCAAAGCTGTGGTTTTTCATTGATATGATGTCCTAAATCTACTTCTGTAAATCCTCCCATTTTAATAAGTACATCTAACTTACCGCCAACATTCCACGCAGCTTTTCCAGTTGAAGCGCAAACTAAAACTGGTGGTGATTCCAAATTATATCCATCCCGCATGGTGCTTTCTCGTGTTACTAGCTGCACTATAGCGCTTATGAGTTTGGACTTTCCGGTACCAGCCTGACCATGAATTAAGTCTCGAAGTACCACGCCTGACTTTATCGCTGAGCTTAGGTGAATTAAATACTCCCTTTGTTTTGTATTTAGGCTTAATAAAAGGTCGATGTATTCGGAGGCGGTACACAAGTTAGGTGTACAAATGAACTCAAACGGAAGTTGGTTAAACCCCATCTCGATTCCAAAGTCCTGTTTCTCAAAAGCTTCATGAGGATCTTGACCTGGGTGATTCTCATCCGTGTCAGAATCGTCTTCTTCTATATCCAAAAAATTCACTTTGTATCCAGCGTTGTATTGTGCACGACGTGTTAAGATGATGTTTTCAAAACGCCTATACTTGTCCAGACAATCAACATTAAGGATCTCTTTCTCATCAGACCGATAAGGAATAAATAGCATGCACTGCTCTCTGTAAAAATTATCAGGATCCATCTCCTCTGAATATCGGCAATATCGAATGATTCTTGGCTTTGTTCGTGGGCACACAACTAATTCTTTGTCCTTTTTCTTTGGTTTTTGGCATTTTGCTTGAGCCGTATACACCGTGAACATTGAAGCAAAGTCTGCCAAGCAAACATCATTGTACTGTGTTGGTCGATTCTCATAGTGGGCCAAAAAATTACACGCAGCAATATCAGTGGATTCGGGATCCAAATCTTGCAATTCGGCATGAGACTTCAATATTACTGTGCGCTGATCGGGGGGTGCTGTGTTGATATATAAAACGTCTGTACTCATTAGAACCATTGAAAATCCAAGTGTAGACACTGAGGTTTCTTGAGTAGAAGTTTCTGTTGAGTTTAGGAATTTAAGAAATCTTAACCGCTCCTTCAAAGGCATATTCCCTCGTCGTATGTCTCGATCAAAGTTATTCATGAGTCGGCTAGAACCACGATTGCTTTTGCTAATGTAGTTGATACAGTAAGAAGCACATGCATATGGATCCAGAATAAACTGTATGTCAACGTTAGCACCCCAAAGCTTAAGCAGCTTCTTGTTGTATTGATTGATGAAAATTTCATTCAAGTTTCTTTTGAGAAATTCTTTTGGTCGTTTCAAGGACGATCTTATCGCGTAAATGTACAATTCCCCAGTCATTCTAAGTTGATCCAGGACATCAGAAAACTGTAGTATACACGCACTCTGATTGATGGAATTTAGGAAAGTCTGTATCCTATTAAAATTGTCTTGATGCTTCTTTTTTCATACTCGCAACATTCAAGAGGTTTAAGTATCATTGTTTTGGGCAATGGTGGTTTGGGAAAGCCAAAACGACAGGTCTTATTCCTGGAGCACCAACATGACTTTTTGTGCTGGTGAAACTGGTAACCTACTAGCTTTTTCATACTTTCGGATTCATCGTTGAAGCAAGTTATGAAGGTATCAATAAATTTACAGCAAAGCTCAGACGATTCATCGCTTCCATCGTACACGGGAGCCCCCTCAACGTACTGCATTCGGTGGCCATGTAAAGATCCCCGTTGCTGTACTTCCCGTCGATGTATGAAATCGGTGCACTTAAATGGACTAAACAATTCATTTTCGGCATCATACAGCCTCTGTAACGCTTTTTCTCGATTTTCATAATGAATCACACACAAAGCTGGGTCATCCCTTACAAGAGCAGATCTCTCTTCCATGCTGAGTTCCATGACTTCTTCCGGTTTCAGGACTTTGTTCCTATTAAGTTTTGAAAGCATGCACAGTAGGTCGGGCCACATGGTTTCTGCTGATGAAATTGTTATAAAGAATGTGGGAAGTCCGAGTTGCCGAAATAAACCCATTGCACTCTTCTTCTTGTTTTCTAGGTACGCTGGAGACCCTGTTACGTTTTGAAAAATCTTGAATCCGCAATCTTCCTGCACCAAGTTCGTTAAACCCTCATTAGACAACAAATCTTTAGCTGTAATTTGCCATTTTTTCTTCTTACGGCGCAAAGCAAACCGAACGTTTTCATACACACGGCTGGTGGTGACAAGCTTATAAGAATAAAATAGCTTGTCCGCTCGAGCACATCTGCGGTCGTACCTACGCATTTCTGACTTAGCAATGTCATTTCTGCTAATTCTAGGATCAGTCATAATACGTTTGTGTCGTCCGTAAATTGTTGGAAATGATAACTCTTCCGCATATTTATCCGATAGTAGAGACCTGGGATGGTTTCCTTCGCTTGGTGCTATGCGTAGACAAGACACGTTTTCGTCTTCTAGTAGGGTTTCTGTACAAGCCAAGTCATCATATTCATCATTGTCGTCCCCACAAACATTTGAAGTATTGCAGTCGGCAAAGGGTGCAATTTTGTCTTCCTCTTGTACGATCAATCAAATCTTCAGGCTTAGAGAGTTTCCAGTCATCAGCCAACACTACCTTTTCTTCTGAATACAACTCGGTCTTCATCAACAGGTTCAACGCGTTGTAAACTTGTAAAGGTCGTATTGTCTCGTACATGTAGGGAATGGTATAGGCCATCCGTCTCATGAATTTGACTTGGAGGATTGATGCCTCACAAAACTTTCGAGGAAGCACTTTGGGAAGGATTTCGACATTACATGGCACGTTAATTACGCCACCATGAATTCCTTTTTGCTGTCCAATTCCCAGTGTTCTAATTTGCATGAAAGGAGTTCTAAGCGCCACTAACCTTTCTTCTAGCCTTGTCAATGTTGCAATTGTCTCAGGCACATCGGGAAACATTAATCCATTTGACAACGCAAGTTTGGGTTTTTCATTACGGGCAACGGCTCTTGAACACGTGTTACAAATGAAGTATTTGTCGTTCCTCCTCAGTTTTAAGAGAATTTTCATTGGATTGATTTGAAGTGCCTGGAAATTTTGGAAAACAAATGTTAGAGCATAAGCTTTAAAAAACAAAATACGCCATTAAAATACAATACAGTGCGGTCACATTTTGCGTACCTTTCTTTGTGTAGTCTCTGTGACACTTCTCTTGTACCAAAGCATTCCACATGAACAGCACACGTATTCAGGTTGTTCAAAAATTGAGCTCATATAAATATACTCGTTATAATCCCAAGTAGAATGATGTGGTGTATCCAGTTCAGGAGAACTGCTTAGCAAACGAGTTCGTTCCATACACCTTTTGTTTACTTTTTTGTCTCTTTGTGCCACTGAATTACTCTTTCTAGCCATGATCCTTCTTGCAGTGTCACTTGTTTGTTCTTTGGCTCGTTTTGTTCGGGAAGATCTTCGTTTTTTCTTGCACTTCAGGTCAATTTTGTTATCTCGCCTTGACACGGGACTACATTTTCTAGCTTTGTTTCGCCTGGCCGTGTCCCTTTGCTGCTCTGTTGCGCGACTTGTACGTGAAGATCGGCGTTTTTTTTGCCTTTTGGTTCGCAATTCTATCCCGTCTGCCCTTATGCTCAGTTTGTCGTTCTTGCTTTCGTCTTGCTGTGTTTGACTTCTGCTCATTTGCTCGATTAGTTCGAGAAGACCGTCGCTTTTGCTTAGCTGTTTGGTCAATTTTTCTATCCCGCGTGGCCACATGACTAGATTTTCGTTCCATTTTCCGCCGTGCAGTATCGGCCTGCTGCTCTTTCTCACGTTTTTTCCTTGAGGTCCGCCGTTTCTTCATAGAAAATTGGTTGGCCTTTCGGTCCCGACTTGCAATGGAACAAACATTTCTGGCTTGTTTCCGATTGGCTGTATTCGTGGCCTGTTCTGACGTCTTATAAGCTGTGTTTTCTCTTTTCCTGCGCTTTGCTTCTCTCCGCCGTTCTCTAGAGTCCTTGTATATCCGTTTTCTGCCCATTTTAGGCACCCATGAAACTTATACAGATTTTATAATCTTAAAATTTCTAATCTCAATTTGTGAACACGATAATAAAAGTTTTTCTTGTAAAGTTTTTGAAACAACTAAAAAACATAAATAAACAAATAAATAATAAACAACATCACTATTATGGTAACCATATCGTTTTCGCTTGCACAACATACAATGTTGTCTTTACATATGACATAAGCTTTGTACGTCTTTCATAGGTGTCTTTACATAAGAATCTAATTTGTTTGTTTGCCCATTTATGCTGGTCTAGAACCCATTTATGCTGGTTTAGAGCACATTTATGCTGGTATAGAGCCAATTTATGCTGGTTTAGAGCCCATTTATGTTGGTTTAGAGCCCATTTATGCTGGTCTAGAACCCATTTATGCTGGTTTAGAGCACATTTATGCTGGTATAGAGCCAATTTATGCTGGTTTAGAGCCCATTTATGCTGGTCCAGAGCCCATTTATGCTGGTCTAGAACCCATTTATGCTGGTTTAGAGCCAATTTATGCTGGTTTAGAGCCCATTTATGTTGGTTTAGAGCCCATTTATGCTGGTTTAGAGCCCATTTATGCTGGTTTAGAGCCCATTTATGCTGGTTTAGAGCCCATTTATGCTGGTTTAGAGCCCATTTATGCTGGTTTAGAGCCCATTTATGCTGGTTTAGAGCCCATTTATGCTGGTTTAGAGCCCATTTATGCTGGTTTAGAGCCCATTTATGCTGGTTTAGAGCCCATTTATGCTGGTTTAGAGCCCCAAATATAAAGTAGACGGACACACAGACAGACGGACACACAGACAGACAGACACACTACATCTTAATAAGCTCCTCTGCTGAAGCAGCGAGCTAATAATGTTTACGTCATTGAATGTTTCTGTTAGAAATTTATTAACTACCGGAAGCACATGCTGAGGTAGTTAATGCGATCACTCTGTTTGTCTGTCTGTCTGTCTGTCGTGGACACGAAATCTCAGCATCTACACGGCAGAATTAAACCAAATTTGGCAAAACGACAGCATATATTAATAGCATCTTATACACAAATTTTCAGGCTTCTAGCTCAACATTTCAAAAAGTTGCAAAAATGGGTATTTTAAAGCATTACATGTTGAGGTCTATATTGCGATCACTCTGTTTGTCTGTCTGTCATGGACACGAAATCTCAACAATTACAAGGCAGAATTGAACCAACTTTGGAAAAACAAATATCATATGTTAATAGCATCATATATACATATTTTTAGGCTTCTAGCTCAACATTTCAAAAGTTACAAAATCTGAAAAAATGGGTATTTGAAACGTTTTCTAGGCATTTTTGAAACGTTTCTTGGGCATTATTTTTCATGTCATTCAGTTTTTTGCTTCTGGTAGTTACTCATTTACGGAGGTTCTTATTTGCTTTTTCTTTGTTCTTAAATATACTTATGCTCACCTACAACGCAACGTTGGCAAAGTAACGAAATGATTTGTACGTAAACATTATGCTTCAAGAAAGTTATGATATCACACAAAGAAAGCAATTCTAACGTGAAAAAGTATGATTCAAAGGTAATTGGGTACAAACGAAACAGCAAATTTACCGAGTAAGTGTCAACAATCAAGGCAAACTTTGTAGCAGCTATTCAAACATTACTAATTAGACTGGTTTAGATAAATACTGTTCATATGACAAGGTTACGTTGACAGTTCTCAGAACAGTCATTGCTAGCTTCGTTGTAGTTCAAGAACGGTTCAAGAAAATTATTAATTTAGCTTTCGAAACTAACTTCCCACCTATTAAGTGTACTAGCATTAACAACTAATGTGAGCAAGGAACAGTTTACGTTTTAAGTAAAAACATGCTTCTGACACGCAAAAGTACGATAAACAACAAAATTGTTGCACAGTTTGAACGTGGCAAAGAAATTTACGACACTTACGCTACGTATTTACTATCATCATTTCACCAAATTGTGTACTACTGGGGTATAATTCCATATCGGTTTGTGCTTGATCATTCCACTAAAATTTGGAAAGTGCATGAAAACACATTTCAGAAGGTAAAATTGGGCATTTCTGTCATATTCATAATAACCCAAAAGCTGTTAGTGAAATCAATCAATCCTATTTCTATGTTAATAGATATTCTGTTATAGCTTGGGCTTAATACCATTGACCATCTTTGAGGTAATAAGGTTAACAGATCACTACCACAACTTTCTCGTTGTGTCCAGACCCTCTCCAAAAACCTGCTTTATTGAAGTATCTCGACTTCTACACACATTTAAACGCGTCCTCTTTTTCTGGACAGTGTTGACAAAAAAACAAGAAATCGAAAAAGTGCTAAACCAGCTATTTCTTTATGAGACAACATGGCTTCAATCCTCAAAACGATATTTCAAATATTTCTTTATCTACCTACTATTCCATTTTGGGATAGGTCAGATTTTGGAGCTGGCATTTATTTTGACCGTGTTTACTCCCGGCATGGAAGCAGAATCCCCAGGGATCGTTTTCAAACGGTTAATTTTTCAGGGTGCAAAGCGATTCGGCATGTGCAGTCCCTCGCACAACCATGATAACGTTACAATTGAAAATATGTTCTTGAGCAATTTCACTTCTGGAGAAATCACAGTAGGCCTTGTGGAAATTTGGATGCGTCTAGGCACATTTGTTATAAGCACTTGCATTGAGTTCTTTTTCACTGGAACATTACCAGTCGTAATTTGGATGGCTACCAAGGAATTTGAGGACTTTGTTCTCATATGTTGTAAAAATGGTCTGTCAAAAGATATCAACTGGTTAATGTTTGAGGAAAACTTGGAAAGAAAATACGGAAAGTTGAAAGATTTGTCTGACGCCGTAAACCACATTTGGGGATTTTTGCTGCTCATTTGGATATTTGAAACTGCATTTCGCTTGGTATTCTCTCTCAACACGATGATAGTTTCTCAGGACGTGATAAACTTGGTGCATGTGGTATTTGGATCGCTTTTATTGCTGGCAGCAATTTTTGTATCTGGGGATACGCACAGACGAGTAAAATAAAATAGAAAATTTAAGTAAAGAGAATGTTACACGTATTTCATGCTACTTTGTGTTTTTAGGTGAGCAAATTTCATGCTTGGTTGTTGAAAAAGAACGTTTGGCAGTTATTTTCATTGCACAACAAAAATGAATTAAAACGATTACTCAAGGATGCGTCCAATGGTTCAGTGGGATTGGGAATGGTAGGCGTGTACAGATGCGACATCCACTTTATTGCACAGGTAACTAAAAATAAGCTCGTGATAAACTATGCTGTAATTGTGTATTAATTTTTGATTTTGTCGATTTTTCTAGCTAATTGCATTCATGGTGACTATATTTCTTGTTAGTTTTGAGATATAATGATGAATGAAATAAAAGAAGTTACAAAACATAAGTTTTTTGATTCGGCATTTTTAATTATACAACGAAGAGGGCTTGTTTCAGCTAACCAATACTTAAAGGTTTATGGACATCCTTTGCTTAATGTAAACCAATTCGACCTTTTGAGATGTTTTGCAGAACACTGATTTTATGCCCAGAATTTCCGGGAAGCCAACGATTTTTTCCTGACAAATAAGATATTGCCATTATTGCAATCCCCTGCGTTTTTTTACTTGTAAATTCATTCTCAAACCAAAGTGAATGGTATTATTAACAAAATATTATTATTATTAATAAAATTCTTTACAAACAAGGCATTCTTCGCAATACAAAATTTCATTTGAAATGTTAATTTTAATAATTTTCATGGCTTTAGTTAGTTATTTTTATTTTTGAAATCATTTAGACGCACACGGGATTTTTTAAACGACGCATAAAATATTGTAATCAAATCATAAACATAATAATAATTCTACTGAATTTGAGATTACTTGGGTGCTTGTTAGACCACATTACTTACCAAGAAGAATTTCTATTATTGCAATAGCGTGCGTTTATTTACCTCCAAACACCGACAAAGCAGTCCAATTTAAGCTGCACAAAAGCCTTATCAATGCATTTGAAAATATCAACAAGAAATATGTATCTCCAGCATTTGTAATATTAGGGGATTTTAACAAGTGGAAATATGCTGGTGTTTTCTGTGGCTCCACCAGCTTGAAACAAACTATTAACTTTCCAACTTTTTATGATGCATCACGTAAATCACAGTCTAAATTAGATTTAATTTTTACAAACCTTTATACTTGGTATGAATCCCCTAAACACGTATCTCCACTGAAAATTTCCACTTATTACCATATTGGTATTGAGTATAAGCCCAAAACAAGATTTGTTCAGATAGATAAAAATTTTAGACTCATCAAATATCGAGACTATGCACAAGATAACCTCTTTGACTTTGGCTGTCTCATTGACCAAACGAACTGGTCACCTTTTTTCAATTCTGATACAATTGATTTTAAGGTAGCTTACTTAAATCATATTCTATTGAATGCGTTTGAAGTAGCATTTCCACAGAAAGAAAAACGTGTTAGCTTAAATAATAATTTATGGGTTACACCCAATTTATCTGCACTTTTTCGAAAGTTAAAGAAGATTAAGAAGAAAGGAAAAGAGTATAATAAGCTCAAAGCTGAATTAGTCGAAAAGGTTAAACGTGCCAAGCTAGTTTACTACAAAAATGGTCAAGCTAAATTAAAAGATGAACCATCTAAAATACATAGCATTGTCAATGACATATGTGGGTCTCTTAAAAGTGTACGGTTTAAGTGTTGGCTCGAAAAATACCAAATAAAGAGAAAACCCGGATATAGTTGTAGATACAACAAAAACACTCATAACTTTCGACTTGTTAAATGTAGATATGAAAGGTATAGGAGATCTACAATACCGACACTTGTTAGATTACTACGTGAAAAATGTTAACTTTTCCTTTTTTTTCTGTCATAGCGCATCATGTTAACCCTGTGTGTTAATGTTAATCTTGGTAACTTTTCTTTTGTGAGTTTGTATTGATGCAGCATAGCGCCTTAATTGGCTGCTTGCAACCTCTTGTTTCTCCATTTCAATTGCCAAGCTATTTATGTATCATCTCCAGTTTAGCTAACGTGTAACTAAACTGCGCAAGATACTTTTGTACTCTTTCCAAATGAATAAATAAATAAATAAATAAATAAATAAATAATTATTTAATAAAATTGTTACAACTGGGCTATATTACAATTTTTATCTTTTTGTAGAAATGTTGCTTGGCTTGAGTAAAATATTTTCCAGAGTGAACAATTCAAATGCATGCAAATGAAACATTTTCAAATTCAGTATTTTCGGATTCTCTGACTATTCAAGTCCAAAGTACTGCTCTTCCAGCTTTTCTGATTTTATTGCTTGCATTCTAAAGGGTTTTTTCTGGATGCGCTGGAAATACTTGGTAGACCTGTAGCAAATGGCTCTTGAATCTTTTCGTCCGCAATTTTCAACTGCGGACGACAGAATTCACGATTTTCAACTCAATAGTCGTCCGCATTTTTTCAACTGCGGACGACAGAATTCATGATTTGCAACTTAACCATCGTCCGCATTTTACCCAATGCGGACGAAAAAACAATTTCAATTTAAAATCAATTTAACAAATACATGAAACATCACTGATTATTTAGGTTAGGTTAAGTTATGCTAGGTTAGGATTTAAAAAACCTAACCTGAATAAAGATAATGGGACCGTGTGAGTAAGCTTGAATGAGTTAGAGTAAGCGTGAGGTAACTTTGATTTGTTCGTCCGCATCCTGTAAATGGGGACGAAGATGGAGTTGAAAGGCGTAAATTTGTCGTCCGCAGTTGAAAAAATGCGGACGAGGGTTCTGTTGAAAATCGTGAATTTTGTCGTCCGCAGTTGAAAATTGAAAAAGAAAATTCAAGAGCCATTTGCTACAGGCCTACCCATGTCTAAAGCTTCATGGTGAAAATTATTACATTCTCGTCACAAGAAGAGCTTCAATACTAAAAGTCAAACAACACTGTATCCTTTCATGTCCTTTTGATGTAGGAGAATTTGCATAACATACCGAGTTTGATGTTATTGTAGATTTTTAGCAAGAATTTTATGTTCCATTTCAATTTGGATTTTTTATTTCAGCCGATTGACAAGGCACACACGCAGACATAGACTCACCAGACTAAAAGCATATAAACACTTGACTCTATTGGGAATTGCTTTTATAAGTAATATATCAACATAGCTTTATGAGCTTTCGCGTTGCTAGCATGATGCTGCTGCAATTATGGGAATCAGTATCAGAAAAACGCTGTTTAGCAGGAGCACATCTCAGTAAAATGTAAGATTGCTTGTATACGTGCACACTAAAAAGCAGAAAAGAAAGCAACAAAAACTGTTCTACAAAGTACTCATACT
The DNA here is from genome assembly GCA_029691765.1 of Entomobrya proxima. NCBI lineage: Eukaryota > Metazoa > Arthropoda > Collembola > Entomobryomorpha > Entomobryidae > Entomobrya > Entomobrya proxima. Next base: position 40,539,065 of record CM056168.1, on the reverse strand, counting down.
GTGAGAAAATGCTAATACTAATAAGCTTATTTGTTTAAACATGATACGTTACCATCCGTATTCCGGCTACAAATCTTTATAGAATAGTGACATGTTATTCAATCGTTTGATTCTTTTTCATATTTTTTTTAAAAGTTATCATTCGCATAACATTGAAAACTTGACATTCCTAGAAAGCATTTTGTGCTCTATTCCCTTTTGGCATTCTTGTTTTTAAACCCATTGAAGCTCGGACGCTCGTGCCTTGTTTCAAAGTGAAACGCAAAAAGAAGTCTATAGCGTGAAAATAGTTGATACTCTTGGGTGCGTTTATTTTATAACAGCATAATATTCATATTTGTTTTATATAGTAATACATCAACCTAGGTTTATGCGTTATTGCCTTTCCACCGAATGATGTATGTCGCTGCTGTCGGAATCTGTTCCAGAATTAGGTTGTTTAGCAGATGAAACCCATGTATTCGTACCTGTGTGTATACACGCTAAAAGAAAGACAACCAGCAAACGGGCTCTACAATGTATCCCAGACTATCCCTCTCACTATGTTCTCACTTTCACTTTCTTGCAAGTCTGTAATCGGGACCCTGGCTTTTCGTACTCCAGAAAATTATTGTTTACCTAGCAAATCAGCAATCACAATTTATAACAAAATACGTTTGTTTTGTGCTTTAGTTCCACTGTCAACTAACTGAAAACAGTTTGATGGGGACCATGGAGACCGTAATGAAAGGCTTTTCCCTCAAAAAAGCAATATTAGGCGACAAAGTCTTATTTATGACTGTCGCCTTTCACTGCTTTGTTTTTATGGTCAGGAATACTACTTTACTGTAAGGTTGATTGTCCCGTTTTTACAATAAAATAATTTTCTTTTTTTCTCAAAATAGATCTGTGTAATACTAAATATAGTATTCGTAGTGATGGCGTTCATTGACCATCCGGATGGTGCTGACAACAACACGGTTCCTGTTCATACCAACCACACAGCGGGTATTCACTGCAACATGCTTCCTCGAGGAGATAATATAGGTTTAAGAAATAGAATAATAATAATAAATACTTCGATATAACTTCGAACTTAAGAGATCACATCGTATTTCAGTGATGACCCCTCGTGAGTACAATGTCCTGGAAGCATTATGGATAACCTTCATTATTTGGGATGTCTATTGTATCCTCTTTGCATGCCATATGTTATACTTTGTTCATAGTTTTAAATTAAATGAAGTAAGCACATTTTTAGAGTTCAAGCCTTAGCTATTTGCTCAATAATGACAATGCTTAAATAACGATTTTTTCTGTAGAACTGTAAGGACAAGGGGTTTGATTCCATGGGTGATGCTAATGTGGAGATTCGACGTAAACCGGACGAAGAAAACGACCCTGTTTTGTATGCTAAATACATGTCCAAAGAGGGTATAGTTTAACAATTTGAGATGCAAGACCAGTGTTTGATATTACAACAAATCGATCCAAATTTTCATTATGTGAATAATAAAGGCAAAATTAACTTATTTTGAATGAACAAAGAGTTTATAGTAAACTTTAAAAAATAATTTGTAAGAATTAATTTTGAACTGCATTTTTGCATTCGATGTGATGATGACTGGACAAACGTGCAATATAGCATATTTGCAATTACCGTTCTTTTTTTAAATACCTAGTTCAAAAATAGTGTATTTTGTGTTGTGATGAGTCCATAGTTCTGAACAATGCACAAAAACTATGTTGTAATCACATGAATGTTAGATTAAAAATTCTATTCGATCACTAGGCTGCAAACTTATCGATACATCCGTCAGCAAACAAGTTCATAATTGTTTGCCACCAGTCTTTCCCTATTTGTGGTGGAGTGTGTTTCATCATCCGATTTTTCTTACAATTTGTATTGCATAAGGACGCACACAAGGGATCATAAGGTTAGGACATTTTTTCCGATTTAGTTTAATTTTCGTTGAGTTTCGTTCACTGTTGGCTGCCTTCTCCTGGTGTGTCCTTCATTATTTTGGTTAACCGTTTGTAAGTATTGAACCAAAATACATAATGAAGTATCTAATATGGAGCAGCTTTTGTAATATCAAAATTAATTTATGGTTTTGTAATAATTTCTGTTAAATTGAAATCAAATTAAAAGGTTTAAAATTTTACTATGATTAATAAGCAATCGCACAAGAAAATAATTTAATAACCAGTCAATGGTAAACCATTAAAAATGCTCGCTGCTGAAGACAATAATATGAATATAAACATACAATAATAAGAGCCTGGTCTAGAGCCGATTTAACCTGGTCTAGAGCCGATTTAACCTGGTCTAGAGCCGATTTAACCTGGTCTAGAGCCGATTTAACCTGGTCTAGAGCCGATTTAACCTGGTCTAGGACCGACTTAACCTGGTCTAGAGCCGATTTAACCTGGTCTAGAGCCTATTTAAAATTGGTCTAGAGCCGATTTAACCTGGTCTAGAGCCGATTTAACCTGGTCTAGAGCCGATTTAACATGATCAAGAGCCGATTTTACCTGGTCTAGAGCCGAGTTAACCTGGTTTAGAACCCACTTACCCTGGTTTATACCCCAAAAGCCCAAAAATAAAGTCTACAGACGGACGGACGGACGGACAGACGGACAAACGGACACTGATATCTTAAATAGCTCTCCTGCCGAAGCAGCGAGCTAATAAATAGGAAACTATAATATTCTTCAATACTTCCATGAACTTTTAAAGAATTGAACCTTTGCATAACCTTATTAGCTCGCTGCTTCAGCAGAGGAGCTATTGCAGATGTCGGTGTCCGTGTGTCCGTCCGTCTGTCTGTCTGTAGACTTTATTTTTAAACCAGGCTAAATCTATTCTAGACCAGGCTTAATCGGTTCTAGACCAGGCTAAATCGGTTCTAGACCAGGCTAAATCTGCTCTAGATAAGGCTAAATCGGTTCTAGGCCAGGCTAAATCGGCTTTACACCAGGCTATCTCTAGTGATACTAAAACTAATATCATTTAGCATACCTATATAAATTGGGATCACATAATCTTTATTTTTTAACCAAAATTTGACCAGTTTAGGGTTTTAGCAGCGAGCATTTTTAATGGTTTACCATGGATGTTTAGCTACATGTTTCTGCGGGATGGGGGCTATTGCAGATAGCGTTTATTGCTCTTTCGACCATGACTTCTAGAAGATAATTTTATTATATTCATATTACCCTGTTTAACAACGAGATTTTTTGCCATTGAGTGGTTATTTTTAAACCAGTTGCTACTTTTACGATCGTGCTTAACTTCAGAATGAAACGCAAAAAGAAGACGACACAGAGTGAAAGCATATATACATACAATGTTTATATTTGTTTTATAAAGTACAAATACGTCAACATATTTATATATGACTTATTGTGTATGCTTGCACCAATTGATGAATATAATATAGATGCACTCGGAATCGGTAGCAATATTTGATTGTTTGGCAGAAACTAGAAACCTACATGGGTAGAAATGTATTCTTTCATGTATGCATATTGCATATACACGCTGAAAAGATGAAAAGAAGGCAACAAGCACAAGCAACTGGTCTACAAGGTACTTCAGAGTCTCATTTCACGTTTTTGCTTTCACTCTCTTGCAAGTCTGTAATCGGGATTATGGCTTTTTGTACTTCAGAAAATTAGTCTTCACCTCGCAAATCCCAATCTATACCAATACATAGACTGCCGGTCCGCCAAATCAAGATCGTAATTTTTCAAAATGTTTGAAAACAAAAATTTGCATGCATAGTTAGATAGCTAGTGTCAAGCAAATACTAACACAAAAAAATCCGTTAAGCAAAGCAAACGTAGCAGAGTTAAAGGGCGTGTACTTGTTATGGAGACATTTTTGAGATTCTGATATCTCGAAACATTTAGGCTTTATTGAACTACAGTATTTTTTAACATTTAGTACAACTAATAGTTAACATTATTCACATAAACAAAGATTTATTGGTGCCCTTGTATCCAGTGCTGTAAAGTTCTTGTTCGGCTTATGCTATAACCCCATATCCCGATTTTCCCGATCATGCTGCCACTTTAGTGTTAGTGGTGATATTTTTCCAAAAAATATTGACACCTTGGGGGAAGCTGTGTGAGTTTTGTAGGTTGGACTATCCTGCCTCACATGAATCCCAAAAGGTTCGATGGTTCTTGCCAGTAGAATATTTGGAGCATGTTTTGATTTTGGTCTAGGTCTTAGAAAGTTATTTTTGTAAACAAATTGAGGTCTAGATTTTGCTCGCTGCTCCTGATCCTTGACTGGTGGTTGGTACTTCCGGCTTAGTGCAGGCTGTGATGTCCAATTTATGAGCTTTAATTTGACGTAGCGTTTGTGGACTAATGTTGAGTTTGTTGGCTGCAGCACTAATTGAAGTGGAAGGCTCCTCGTCGAACAACCTTGAAGTCGTCTTCAAGCTTCATAAGAAAGCCACCGTTACAATACGTCCTTCAGAGAATTTGAACCCTGGTGTTTTTGTAGCTTTATATCCCTGAATTATTTTGTATATACCTGTCAGGCGCTGACGTTCTTCTACAAAGTGGTTAACGGTTTTAATCTTTGACCTATTAGCGAAATTTTCGAAGTAGGATATAACCCGTTTCGCAAACGCTTCGTCTTCCCGGAATCTCATGGCGATGCGTTGTTTTCGGAAAACCGAAAAATGCATCATATTATCCCCGGAAGATGAGCTATTGCATGATGTATTCAATTTCTTATCACTTGCCTTCATTTGCATATTATCTCTATTTGCATGCATGTCTCCACAACAAGTACACGCCCTTTATAAGCGTTTCAAGTTTAACTGCTTTTTGAACAATTAGTGCTGTGGCTCTAAAAGTGCAATTAAAACAAATTAAACATTTCGGCTATCCTCAAATGACGAAATACAAGTAGGGGAACAATTTCTGACGATTTTTTTAAAAAGTTAATTATAACTTTAATTGCCCTGTTAAATTTAATTGCAATTATCTTCGTATCGCCTCCAGTACCAAACTTGATTACAACTGCATCTGGTACTTTAGAAGACGCTGGTTCTAATGACTTCCCTATTTGGTCTGATACTGAAGGCGATACGAAGGTAATTGCAATTAAAATTAACAGGGCAATTAAAATTATAATTAATTTTTTCAACAAATTTTCGTCAGAAACTGTTTCCGTACTTTTATTTTGTCATTTGAGAATTGCCAAAAAATTTAGTTCGTCTTAATTGCACTTTTACAGCACTAATTGTTCAAAATGCAGTTAAATTAAAACGCCCATAACTTCCTTAACTTAGCTTTTTTTAACGTCAAATTTTTTGAATTATTATTAGGCTAACACTGGTTACTTGCATACGCATGCAAATTCTTTGGTTTCATTGTTTTGGTTTCAAAATTTTATGACTTTGTAAAAATTCTTGATTTCAGGAAGCGGTAGTCAAAACGTTTGTTTTGTGCTTTAGTTACATTGTCAATTAACTGACAACATATATGACTATATGGGCCATAGATAAAGTCGAGGAAGACGATACTATTGCTAAAACAGTTGCCAGTAAACTGATTTCTATGATTACCCTCAATGTTCTGATTATAAGAGTATTAGTTTAAAAGTTTTACTCAGTCATTACTTCTATTAGGCTCCAAATGTTTCCCTAAAAATATACAAATTAAGTTATATTATCATTACAATTTACAATTTTTTAACTCAATGTTTCTCTTTGTGGTTGAGTACACTTCATTCCCCGATTTATCATAAAGTGTATTCACGTTGAAAAGGAGAAAGCAACAAGCAACTTCATAAGTATAAGTATCAATTCTTGCATTTATCCTATTTCTCACTTTCACTCCCGTGCATCAATTATTTTTTGCGATCTCCTGCTTTTGTTATTTGTGAAATTCATTGATTTGTTTTCGTTTTCATTCATTGATTCATTTGAAATATGTATTTAAGTAATTTTTATGGCTTTAGTTAGTTATTTTTGAACACATTAGGACACGCGATTCCTTAAACAAAAGGAACGCATAAAATATTGTGATCAAATCATAAATATAATTATTTGATAATATTATTTACAACTGTGCTATATTATCAAGTTTTATTTTTTGAAAGAAATGTTGCTTGAGTAAAATGTTTCCCGGGGTGAACACTTCAAATGCATGCAAATGAAACATTTCTAAATTCAGTATTTGCAGAGTCTCGGGCTATCCAAGTCCAAAGAACCGCTCTTTAGGCTCTTCTGCTTTTATTGCTTGTTTTAAGGGTTTTTTTCTGGATGCGCTGGAAATACTTAACCGAGAAGTGCTTAGAATGCTTAAGTACTTCAGCAAATACTTGAAATTTCATTATATTTCTAGAAGATACAATCACAATGTAAAATGTAATGTTTTATGTATATGGAACAACAAGTATGGAAGGTTTTCACACACAAAACAGTTAAATATCACTCGCAAAACAACTACATATCTAAAAGGCAAAGACATTGAATCCCTTGTTTTCATGTCCTCTTAATAAACAGAGTATTTGCATAGCATTCCAAATTTGATATTGCAGATTTTTAGCAAGCATTTCATGCTACCATAGTTGTTAAACCAACTGATGCGCGCTTGCTCACCCTCGTGCTTTGCTTCACACTGAAATACAACACAAAGACCAATAGCATTCATATATATAGCTGAGTATGTATTTATTATATACAGACTATACACTAGAATCTGTGAGAAATCTGTTTTTACAAAATAATACATCTACATAAGTCTTGAGTTATTACGTTTCCAATGCATGATGTATACAATTATGTTGATGCTGTCGTGATCAGAACGACAAGTAGACTGTATAGAGTAACACCACGGGCGTGTTGACATCTCAAATTTTTTTTCGCTTGAATTTTCAAAATTTTTTTCGCTTGAATTTTCAAAACTTTTATGTTGTTATTTAGTATGAGTGTCTACAATACGGTTTACTAAGTTTCAGCTCCTCATGTTGTTCTAAGGCGGCTAGGCAAAGGTTTAAATTTTCCGTGTTCGAAAAATGGAAATTTGCTAATATCTCAGATCAGAAACAAAATTGGCCAATGATGTTTTTTGCGATAGTTAGGCACCGTGAAACTTGTTCTTCATATAGAACTATAGGCGCTCACCAATTTTTGAATTTTTTCAAATTTTTGGGAGTTTCCAGAACTCAATTGAAATCTTTGTTTCTGTTCTTTGATTTTATGAGGTATTTTGATTGGTGTCCATCTTAAAATTCGTTTGCTCTATTAAACGCAAAAAACTGCCAGGAAAGGATTTCGAAGCCAGGAAAAATGTTAGCGATTTTTTCAGACTATTAGATCGTTTGGAATTTTGTGAATGTGGTACTAAATTGTTACTAATGAAAATATAAAGGTGGGTGTTTCTCCAATTTTTAAATATTCTGTTAGTGTGGAAAGTTATGCGGTGTTCATTACCGCATGTCCCGATTTGGCTACCAGCACATATTTTGGTTTTCAAAACTGAACTCAATCAAAACTATTCATAGTTGACATGTGTCTCTGGTAGACTAAAAGTCGGGCTTTCAAACAAGCATAACAATGGGGAAATCTGATTATTAGTACAGAAGTTATCTGTATGCAAGTGTCCCCAAACTGCCAGAAAAATTCTTGATGTTTTACATTTTTCATCATAACTTCCGTAAATTGTAATATTTTTACAAGCAGTTTTTTTGCGTTTGATAGAGCAAACAAATGTTAACATGGACATTAATCAGAGTACCTCATAAGACTATGAAACACAAACAAAATTTTCGATTGAGTTCGGGAAAATCCCAAAAATTTGAGAAAAATTATTTTGTGCAACAATTCAAAAGTTGGTGAGCGCTTATAGTTGTATCTGTAGAACAAGTTTCACGGTGCCTAACTATCGCAAAAAACATCATTGGCCAATTTTGTTTCTGATCTGAGATATTAGCAAATTTCCATTTTTCGAACACGGAAAATTTAAACCTTTGCCTAGCCGCCTTAGAACAACATGAGGAGCTGAAACTTAGTAAACCGTATTGTAGACACTCATACTAAATAATAACATAAAAGTTTTGAAAATTCAAGCGAAAAAAATTTTGAGGTGTCAACACGCCCGTGGTGTTACTCATAGCAGCTACCCACATCAATAGTCAGTAGAATGTATTTTAGCTTGTGCTGAAAATACACGATGAAAAGGAGAAAAGAAAGCGACAAAAACTGGTATACAAAGCACCCAGATTCACACTCGTTTTTGTTCCTTTGAACCTGTCGCATCCAGTGTTTTTTGAGGATTCTTGCTTTCCCAGCTTCAGAAATTTGTTCACAAATCCTGCAAATCTCACTATATACTGTGTTAAGCTTGTTTTGTGGTCCTTTGAACAAACAAACTTAACGGAACTTGAACAAACTGTGATTTACGTAAAAACAGTTTAATGGCAACCATGGACCATAATCAAAATATTGCTGAGACCAACGATAGCATCAAAACCAAAAAGTTGGACAACGATTCCAGTTTGACGACCTTACTGTGCAGTTTTTGTGGGGTAAATATTATTATTCTACATTTTACAATTGTAGTTAAGTACTAATTTATGCAATATATAATACTCATTATGTTCCCTTTATCTCAAATAGATTGTGGTGATATTTATTACACTATTCTGTGTGTCTGTATATTATTATGCTTCTCATCCCAAAGACACCATGGGTGCTAAGGACGACAAGGAGTTTTGGTGGCCTGGATTTCTAGGTGAAAGAAATAAAAATGAAATGAAAAAGAATAGAATGTTAATTGATTTCATCATATTTCAGGCATTTTCTCGTTTGTACCGCTAACTTGTGTAGCCGTTGTGGTTGGTTGCCGTGCCGCGACATTAATTGGCCGTAACGCTGAAAAAGTAAGTATATCGGGTTCGAGTTCATGCTTTGGCTACGTTGTTCAAGCGTGACAATATTTAATTATTGTTCTGTAGTACTTCGATCGGGATTATTTTGTGTCCGAGCATCTTATTGAACCAGATGAGACAAAAGAAAACCACCCTGTTCTATATGCGTACTTGCCTGAAAAGAATGTGTACATATACTACACAATCGATTATCGTCTAGTATAATATACTATATATGTTAAATATAATGCAACATATAAAATACATAAGGTCATCATGACAAATCTTAGTTTGCACATGAGGTAAAATTACCTGATCTTAATATAAGATTTTTGGTAACTGTAACTGTGGTTGCATTTGGCATTAGGATGACACAAAAATAAAAGATGTTGAGAAACAATGATCACAGTTCTTTATTAAATGATTCTTAAATAAGAAGAAAGTTTTGCTTTTTTTGCTTTCATATTTGTTAAAAATGCATGCAAAATGTATGTTCTAATCATAGCAGTCGGTATTAGTGAAAGTTTCTGCAAAGTCATTAGGTGAAATAGGTACTAAATTTTTGACAACACTTAAAGAAAATGTAAACAAATAAAGTAAAAATGCAGTTATCTGTGCAATTCAAATTTGGTTGTCAATCCAATTTATCACTGTTTGGGGTTGTATGCATATCTTGCCATGATTTATCTGCATTGAATATTTGGTGTTGTGTTAACAGGTTCACAACAACTTAAGAGATCAATAGTTGGGGTATTTTTTAGTTTAATTTCAGTTTATTTTAGTTTCGTTCACACACTTTTACTTCCTCATTGTATATTATTTTTGCTTTTTTGGTTTTACGTTTCTGACCACATGTCTTTAGCTGCTGGTGCTGGGCTTAGCAAACTAATCATCATACAAATTTGATTTTCCATACAAGTAAGCATTATGAATTCACCCACTCTTTCTTTTGAGCATAAATCAAACTTTTGATCATATTATCTTGACGATGACAAAATATAACTTACACTAATTGGCCCGTTTTATTTGCATAATATAAATGCAAGCAACGGCAAAATGAATCCTTTAGGGTGTATTTGTTAGTAATACGCAATTTAACAAATGGCTTCCAATTAAAGAAAATAAGATCGTTTTGTAGTTGCGTCACTGTTTGAAATTTCTTGTCTTTTACAATGATAAACGTGTTCATATAAAAATGATTTATTACCTGACACCCGCTCCCCAGGCTACAAAACATAAAAGAAAAGAGACATATTATTCGCAATGTTTCATGTTTTTCAAGTTTCAAGCACGAAGAAAGCCCCCAGAAAAAAGCCACTGCGAAAAAATCCCCCGGAAAAAAGCCCCCTACGAAGAAAGCCTCCTACGAAAATTACAACCTGCGAAGTTAACCACCCACGAAAAATGCCCCCTGCGAAAATTACCACCTATGAAGTTAACCCCTAACGAAAAATGCCACTTTTTTACTTGAAATGTGATAAGTCAAATTCCAGAAACAAACATATACAGTTTTAATATTACTTCCACATTACTATGTATTCAAAAATTCATAAGGATGCGCATATTTAGGTTTTTGTTGTCATAAAACCCAACGTAAAACAATACTAAAGCTACAATAATTTTTTGGTTTTCTACAAAGCTAACATTACAAAGTCCAATTTTCTGATTTTTATACAAACATTTAACTTGCACATTACAAATTAAGATTATAGGCTACTCCTATAACGTATTTCAACTACTCTTGGTAGATAATTTGTGTTTAAATATTTATTGCTTACTATCAGGTACGTCATACTATGAAGTTCATAGCATAACAAGTTATTGTTGCATTAACGCGAAACAATGGCTTTTAGTATGTAAATATTTACATTGGGAATTAAATGCAAGTGCACTCTGGGCTTTGGGTTACGGATGAAAAATATTAATTATCTTGCAGCTGTACCAGGGTTAGCTGGACTTTGAACTCCTAGTCTTATAACTGATCAAAAATCAAATTACAGTAGATTAAACTACAACTTGGTTGGTAGTGTTGAACTTAGTTAAAAATCAATTTATATAAGCCCATCTGGCATTGTAAAGATTGCCAGTTTCATGAAAATTAAATTAAAACTCTATATGTTTGTTTCTGGAATTTGACTTATCACAATTCAAGTAAAAAAATGGCATTTTTCGTTAGGGGATAACTTCGTAGGTGGTAATTTTCGCAGGGGGTATTTTTCGTGGGTGGTTAACTTCGCAGGTGGTAATTTTCGTAGGGGGCTTTTTTCCGGGGGATTTTTTCGCAGTAGCTTTTTTCTGGGGGCTTTCTTCATGGACCCGTTTTTCAAGAATTGATGATTCGCATAACATCCAGAAATTCATGTTGCAAATTCCTAAAAAGCACTTTGTGCTCCATTTCCTTTTGGCAGCTTTTATTTTAAAACAGTTGATGTGTTCACGCTCGTGCCTAACTTCAAAGTAACACGCAAAAGAAAGATTAAAGCAAAAAGAAATTAGTGTTTGAAAGCATGTATTCTCTTGTCTAAGGAAAAATCTGCAATCGTCTATGGGATTGTAATAAATGTCTGTTTCCAACATTGAATTCTCACTTGTCTTTATTTCATCTATCATTCCAGGTCTAAAGAGTACTTGTCTGTTCATCTAAAACAAAATTATTCACAATCTTATTACATCGGCATTTTCTCGTTAATGTATTCTGGAATTTTTGGCCAACCTAGTCCTCTTTATATATACCAACAACCAATGTAGCTACTTCAGGAGGTAAATTTGATTAATTCTGTAAAATACTAACATATATACGTTTCTAGAAAGCGGCTGTAAACAATAGCTGCTTAAGCTCTTCAGTGAAACAAAGATTAATCTCACTATTTAATGTTTTGTTAACCCTTGTAAAATACTTAGAACAAAGTAAGGATTTGAGGATCATAGATCAATGAAGATTTTTCCTAAGACGAAAAAGATTATTTTCTCATACTACTTCATAGGCTAATACGGGATCAGTACCAAAATAATGCTCTTTAGGAGAAACCAACATCCCACAGAAGAAAGTATCATTGCATACATACACATCAAAAAGGAGGAAGCAACAAGCAGCTTCACTAACTAGGAGTACCTCTCGGTAGCTACACGAGTTTGGAGATAAAACATATCCTGTCTGATAGAGCTTTTTGAGTAGATTAAGATAGTGGTTGTCAAAATCCCAAATGCGTCCTTGCTAAGAATTTCCATTCGTAGGACTGTGCGCAATCTGTACGTTAGAGGGGTGCAGAGCGCGCGGTGATAGGTCATGTCAAAGAGCAAAGCATACACCACGCTCTCTCTGCTCTTCACTTGCTCGCTTCTCTGTTGCATTGTGAGAGAGCTTGCTCTGCTTTTCTGTGTGGCGGGTAATCAGGGGTGCTTCAAACAACTATAAAGCGAAGGAGAGAGGCTGTTCTATGCTTTGCTCTTTGACATGACCTATCACCGCGCGCTCTGCACCCCTCTAACGTACAGATTGCGCACAGTCCTACGAATGGAAATTCTTAGCAAGGACGCATTTGGGATTTTGACAACCACTATCTTAATCTACTCAAAAAGCTCTATCAGACAGGATAGGTTTTATCTCCAAACTCGTGTAGTTACCGAGAGGTACTCCTAGTAAGTACCCAGACTCTCAGGGATATTCACTTCAACACTCTGGCATCAAATTTCTTTCCTGCTGCGAACTCCTGATTTTTCCTAATTCAGGAACATATCTTAAAACCTTGAAAATCAGAATTAACAACCTAAATATTACGTTTATTTAGTATTGGTGTCCCTTAAGTAAAGGCACTTAGAAAGAAGTCACGGGGCAGTTGAGAAGTTGAGAAGATACAATGGTTTTCAAAAAACTTCGGAGTCTTAAGTTTTTTTGGAAGTACAACATTGCTGCTCTGACGGTACTTACTATACCATATGTTAACTTATATTTATAAAATAACAAAATAAGTACTAAATTACGAGATAGTTTATATTTATATTATAATTTACTAATTTTCTGTTTTTCTGAAATAGGTTTGTTCAGTTCTAACTTTTTCGGTCGTCCTGTCCAGTGAGTATCCTCTGATTGAATGCTCAGTGTGTGGCAAGAAGTACAAGTTGGTGGTTCCTATATTTGTCGTCAAAGGTTGAAGAATTCAAATAATAATTTTAATAAAAACAATCTCACGTAGTTTAAATACAAATAATATTTCATATTTCAGTATCCTCCTACCAAATCTACACGCAGAGTATCCTAACACTAATTTGTTCAATCTTTTGGTATTCGAATTTCTATTTCTGGAGTATGGGGTACTATGCTGATTACATAGTAGTAAGCACATGTGCTAAGACTTCCAGTCTTGGCAATTTGCTCCAGAATTACTTTGTTTAAATAATGTTTTTTTACAAACTTTGAGCAGTTTACCTGCCCTGATGTTGACAGGATAGCAGAAGACCAGCGTAAGAAAGAGCGTGATAAAGCTACCCGAAAAAATTATCGTATTTTTAATAAAAGATATGATCGAAAAATGCGTCAAAAAAGGCGTGTTTAGTGTAATATATAACAAATTCCATTATAGTAGGCATTTTGAACATTTAAGATAAAAGTTTCCGATTTTACGTCCATTTCAAATTATTTCTGAAATTGAGTAAAATCAAAATTTCATGAAACACAGTTAACAACATATTTAAATACGATCATGTATGAAACTATTATGCAAATAAAAAATAAGATGTTAATCTGTTTGTGCTTTTTGGGTTGCTATTACATTTCATTTTAACTTCCGCCCAATTTCATAACCTGCATACTTATAAATGGTGCATTTATCAGAATTAAATACACACATCCTTTTGTTTATCTGGAGTTATACAAATAATAGCGTGTCAAAATGTCAAAAACAGTATTTTTGCAAAATTGTATGCTAAGAAAACTGCGACGCAGATTTTGAGCTGAGAGAAGATGGTAAGCATTTTTCTCTTTGTATTGATTTATATAGCATCTACTCTTCGCTTTTACGGGAAAGCTAAGCACTGGTGAAGTATCTTGAATGAATAGTATTTTACTTTTACTTCTTATGTGAAACCTTGAATAAATATAGGCAAAAAAAGAAAGCAGCTGGTCCATGCTATCTGAAGTGAATGTATTCTGCTACAAATCTAAGTATCACATTTTTTCTACGTAGATACCGTATTTTGTTTGCACAAGAAGGGAAGCTCTTATTTCGCGTTGCTTTCACCTGTTGTATTACCAACATGAAATAGAGCTGTAGAACAAAACTCACAATTTCTCCGAATTGCTTTTATTAAATTATGAGAAAGCACTTTCAGTACATTGTGAAAATATCACAGCAAAAAATAGAAACTAACGCTGCACAACATGAAGTCAAATAGGGCAAAAAGAAAGGAGTTAAAAAGCAGCCATGTAATCAGCCCGTCTCAAGTTGATATTTGTGGGACAATTATAGCGCTATGGTGCTAATTAACATGATATGATTAACACGATTTATTTTATTTTGTCTTTATAAGAAAAAAATATTTCAAGAATTCACAAAGTGTAGCAATCTTTGAGTGGGGGTCTAGGACCCCATTTATATTTACAGTTATCACACGGACATTTGTCTTAGCCAGTTTTTTATACCGGACAGTTATCTTATTTGGACAGTTATCTTAATATTGCATTTTTTCCATTCTCAGCGTTTTTATGAATGAGGACAGTTATCTCTGACAAAAACAAGGACAAAAATTTATATTCCTCCAGTTGTCCATCATGCAACAATTTATTAATGAAGCGGTAAACATTAAAAAAAACTTTTACAGGTTTTTTATTCAATTCTAATGCAATTCCTATTTCCTATTACTTTCTTCGCATCCCAAAAATAACTACATGTCCGTGTCCTGCGTCCTTTCTTGATACTAACTTCCCTTCCCCACAAATGTATTAGACAGTGATGAGTATAGAATGGCACAATTTTAACTGTACGAAAATTTATAAAGCAATGGTTCTATGCTTGGTAGCATCTCGTTTTATTGTTATTTTGACAGAACAAAACTGTGGTACATAGGAATTTTAGTTTTTAGGTCACGAATGATCAGCCTTTAAAAGCCATTATAATATTTCAAGCCTTGTTCATAGATTGATAGCCTTAGAAGCTTTATTTCGATATACCGTTTATTCAAATGTTTGCTTCTGGAGTCAATATGGCTAGGTATTTAAAACTCATACTCGTAATTCGTCCCAAATTGGGTGTTAATTATGCCATACACGCTTTGAGTACGAAGCGTCCGAAAAGTACTTATGTGCTCAGCACCACAAAAATACGGTTTCTAAAAAATCACATTTTTAGCAAATTTGTATGCCAAGTTTAATTGGGTAAAATTTCAAATAACGCTATTTCTAACACTGGCGGACTCTAACTTTATTTATTTGTGTTTGAATCTTTCAAACGCCAGAGTTTTTGAACACAATTCCTTAATCTACAACAAAAGGTTGATTTTTAGTCAATTTTTGAGCAAAATCTGCCGGAAGCTTTTTTAAATATCCAAATTAGTAGACAAAACAACTTTAAATTCTGTACGAACCTTGAGTCGTTAATTTTTTCTGAATTGGTATATCATATTATCAAGTACAAAACGTGGTTACTTCTATTTTTCCGATTCGAAACGTACATTTTTTATTCATAATTTTCGTTTGTGAATTGCATTAGTTTGTTCTATATGAAAGCCCTGTTTCTTAGCTACAAGACGACACCGAAATTTCCACGATTCCATTACTTTCGCACAAGTTTCAGGGGTAATTTTTTTCCATTCATCTTGCAAAGCTTTCCAAACACCATTCAAAGTTTTCGCCTTCCGTTTAAAAAGTCGTTGTTTCAAGTATCCAAAGCCAAAGAAATCCATGGGGCTGCAATCTGGAGATTTTACAGGAATTTCTTTCTTGGGAATGATGGAAATGCCCGTTCTTGTCTTCAAATCAGCTGCGTAGTCAGCGGTAAACTTAGCCGTGTGGGAGGTTGCAGCGTCATGATGCACAAACACCTTTGACACGTTTTCTCTATACAATAACGGAACGTGTGATTCCAAAAGTGGTTTTAACACACAGTCAACATAATACTTGGCGTTAATTTTCACTTTGGCTGGAACTCGAATTAATGGGAGTGTCCCGCGGCCGGTCATCGCACCAACCACCATGAAGCGTTCACCAAACTTCTCATGCTTCTGCTTCACAAACTCTTCCACCTCTTTTCGGTCTTTGCTGTAGCAAATCTTTCTTTTTCCGTTACAGTCCTGGACAAAGAAAAGTGCCTCGTCCATCGTGACAACAAATTCCGATTTTTCCCCCGCAAGGTGCTGTTCGTAGAGGCGACGACAATTTGACTTCCGGTTTTGACGATGGCTGTCATTCAGCACGTGTACTGTTCGTTTTTTCCATGTTTTTTTCTGAAGATCTTCATGGATAACCTTATGGATGGTTCTCTTGGACACTTGGAAACGTTTTGCCATCTCGTTGAGGCTGGGTGGGTTCTCCTTTGATGTCAGGTGGTCCACTTTCTTAATTAGGTCCTTTGTGCGTTTTTTTCGAGGTTGCACTTTTGGGGGAGTGGTCAATCCAGCTTCTTTTGCTTCACGTTTTTTTCCTTTTCCGTGAGTTATGTTATAAATTGTTCGTTCAGTGACACTAACTCCTCGATGTTGGAGACGCGATATAATGTCCTTCTGGGGCATTCCAGTGTTGGAAAGCTCCAGAATGACTGCTTCACACTCAGGGGTAATTTTCTTAGGCATTTTGAAAGGTTTAAAAATGAAAACTTTTCTGGGATGAACAGTAGACCTTGAGCATGCACATATGCAAAACTTGTAAACATATGACGCATAAGGCGCCCAAAAAACGTTTTTGTTTGACCGGAAAAATAGAAGTAACCACGTTTTGTATATCTTTCTGAATCTACAGAGAAATTAAAAGGAATTTTTATATGTAAGTATGACGAAATACTTAAATTTAACATTTTAACGTGTCTAAATAGACACATTGGGTGTCTATATAGACACGTGAATTTATTATTAGGATTTAAAGGAACGTGTCTATGTAGACACGCTGGGTGTCTATGTAGACACGTGGGCCTTGACTGTATTACAATTATTACTAGTTCGTTTTACCAAATTTAAATAAGATCACTTACAACTAATGAGTGTCAACCTCTTGCACGTTTCTTTACTAAAATATATTAAAATTTTAAACTTTTAATTTAACTGTCGATTTCAATTTAACAAAATTTAATACAAAAAAGCCATAAATTAATTTGGATATAACATTTAGTACTACAAAAAGAAATACAATATAAACCATTCAGAAAAATTTTGCTCCTTGTTTATCATAAATACAAAATAAACCGATTAATGAACATTAGTAGAAAGGATAACGTAAAACTTATGAAAATCTCGAATGAATACAAGCAAAAAAGAGAAAGCAACGGATTCATGTTATCTGAAGAGGTTGTATTCAGCTACACAGATCCAGGTATCCCCTTACATCATTCCAGTATAAAAAACGTATTTATATTTTCGCATACAAATTAGTAATTTTTGCAGACAAATTATATAGTACATACTAGTTTCTACTTTAGAAGTGTTAAATACACTAACAGGTTTCTTTTAAGATGTTTACATTCTAGAAAGCTAAAATAAACAAGTACGATGACAAACTTGTTGTCACCAGTGTTTTTACAATGAATAATTCAAAAAGAAAGGCACATGATTGTAACAAGAATGCTTTAGATTGTAGGTTTCATGTCATATGCTCTTACATTTTATATAACTCTCCATATCTATATCTGTTTTTTTTTTGCATGATGTATAAAATTATGATGCTATCGGGATCAGAACACGAGTAGACTGTTTAGCTGAAACCCACAAGTTTAGTCGGTATGATGTAGCTTTCCCTCTGCAACTGTACACTGAAAAGCAACAAAAACTGGCCTACAAAGCACTCTGATTCGCACTTCTCATTTTCCCGTTCAACAGTACGCACGCATCAGGCTTTCTGAGGATTCCTCCTGCAAATCACACTTTATAACCTGTTTGTTGTTACGTGTTTTATGTTCTTCTTACAAATTGTCAATTAGGTCAAACAGTTTGATGGAAACCAGAGTGAAAGTTGAAGAGGAGGAGGAAGTTGAGGAGGATATAGTATATCACACAGAGAAGCCCCCGAACATTTACTGCATCTTGATGACAGCAGGAAAAATATTTTACTTTTGCAGATATAGTTAACTACTTATTTACGCAATATAGTATTCTTTGTGTTTTTCTCGAAAAGATTATTGCAGTATTGATTATACTGATCTTTACGTTCGGTCCTGTCGATACTCCGCATCCGAAAGACACATTGGATGATAAGGACAACAAGGTTCCTCGGGGGGATCATCCAGGTTAAAGAAATAAAAAAATAAAATTTATGAAATGGCTACCGCTAGCCCAAAACAGGAATTTTGTCGAATTCATAATTTTTCGATTTTCGAAAACAAGAATTTGTATGCGTGTAAACTAGTGTCAGGCTCATAGTATTTGTAAAAAAAAACTGCATTAAATGAAGTAACGTAAGGAAGTTATGAGCATTTACAATTTAAATGATTTTGAACACTTAGTGCTGTAAAAGTGCAATTTCGAGAAAATTAAAATTAAGGCTACCTTCAAATGACATAATGGAGGTAGCCGAACAATTTCTGACCAACAAATTCTCAAAAAGTTAATTAATACTTCGGTATTCTCCACCTACTGGTACCAATATATACTAATCGCAGCTAATCCCCAGATAGCTAGTCCGACTACCATCTATTTCAAAAAAAAGCGGAAAACATAAAACGGCCCATGCTTCTCTTCATATAGCCTACCTCAATCACACTCCACATCTCATAATCCGTTTGATGCTCGTCCGACTATCCTCAGCTTACTAATTACTGTGTTAAAGGCAATTAAGCGTTTTAATTTGTTTACTAAGTTCCATTGCTGTTTATACCGATGTCAGCCGGTTCCAAGAGAGGAGGTAAAACTACATCTCGGTAAGTAAATTTAAGATTAAGGTAGTTATTTTCACCAAGAGAGATCGAACCAAGATATTTTCACCGAGAGGCAAAGGAGGGCCTATACATACAATCTTTGGACGAAGACATTAAGCTCAACCGAAACAATGGTAAAACTTTGAGTCCAATCGTTTCAACCTTTCTCCTCAAACTTATCAAGCCGCCATGAATGTTACCAAGGATGATAACCTTAGGAATCAACCTGTGTACTTCTATCAATTTTCAGGAATATTATTTTGATTTTTGCCTCTTATCATATTTCGTTCTGTTTCTGTTCTCATTCAATTGCTCCTGACGAAGAAATTAATAAAATTTCGAAAGCTTGAGTAAAAACTACTAACAGCATCCGTTAAGCCCATTAAACTCTTATGCAAATTGTAAATATGGACGGATGGAAGAGCCTAAAAGAAGCAATCAGCAGACAATTCGGGGTGTCTTATCTACGTACCATCACAAGGCTGGAAAAAGATGAGATCAAACGTGCAGCTACAAGAAATCACACCACCTTTCTTAAAAGATGCAAAAAGGCAAATCTCATTCCTTCTGGCTTCCAAATTAAAAACCGCTGGGGAAAGCACAAAAAGACAGACATGATTCTTACACGCTCATCCTTTCAACTAATGAACGTGACCATAGGAAAACATTTCCAGACCCTTAAAAAGCTGGACAGATCAATTGAGGAGTCGCGGTCATTCCTCAAAATACTACCACCAGAGTTACAAGAGTCTCTGAATACACTCATCAAACATCGGGTGGAAAGTGCTGTCTATAAAATCAAATCCAAACACATACGGAAATTCGAGAAATTACAGACATTGCATATTGACCGAACACCAAACCTCCCCAAACATCGTACCAAGATCGAGTCAGTACTCAACTTCTCCGACTACGAACTCACCGAACTGGAACAGAAGATCTTGGAACTGGGGTTAAATTATGCAATGCCAATCAAATCGAAAGACCAACTACTAATTGAAGCAGCATTGAACGTTGAAAAATGCATAGAAGAACTTGATGATAACAAATACAATGCTCATAAAAAGAACATCTTACGAACGGGAGCGATAAAAATACTGGAATCAGAAAGAAATCAACATCATGACGAGTCGAATGAATACCGTTGGATTCAAAAAGGATTACAAAATCTGAAAAGAAACCCAAACATAATTATATGCCCAGCGGATAAGGGAAATGCTACAGTTATCCTGAATCGCTCAGAATACGAGGACAAGATTGAAGCTCTTCTTCAAGACACTTGCTACACACTACTATCCTCTAATCCAACAAAATCATTTGAAGAAGAAATTAACACCACTTGTCTTAATCTTCGTAAAATGAAACGACTAACTGAAGCGGAATACAAATCAATGGTCTCCTGGCATTCTCGTACTCCCCGATTTTACGGCCTACCAAAAGTGCATAAGCCTGGCAGACCACTTAGACCCATAGTAGACTACAGAAACTCTCCTGCGTATAAACTGGCCAAGGAACTAAAAAGCATCCTCCAAACGCTCACCAATAATATGTTTAGCACCAAAAATGCCTACGAGATGAGTAAATTTCTTGAGGACTTGACCATTCCGGAAGACTTTGAACTGGTTTCCTTTGATGTTGTGTCCCTTTTCACTAAAATCCCTGTTGAAGACACTATTTGCTACATAGAATGTCTTCTTTCGGAACATACTACCTGGAAACAAAAAACAAAGCTAACTAGGCAAGAAGTCATCAAATTACTAAGATTGTGCGTCAAGTGCAATTATTTTCAATGGAAAGACAGGATTTATCTGCAAATTGGCGGATGTCCAATGGGATCTCCAATATCACCCGTGCTTGCGGAATTAGCAATGCAAAAATTCGAAAGCATAATAATCATGCCGGACCCCAGGTTCCTATTCTTCAGACGATATGTAGATGACTCATTGACGGCCATACCGAGACATTCGCATACAGAAATCCTAACAGAAATTAATTCCTATCATGTAGACATTCAATTCACATGTGAACTTGAAAACAACAATAGAATTGCTTTCCTGGACATTGAGGTTATCAGAAGCGAATCAGGAATAATCCATCGCAAAGTATACCGTAAACCCACGCACACGGGACGATACTTAAACTACAACTCATACCATCACATATCACAGAAAATGTCCGTGGTAGATTCTCTGTCATTTAGAGCCTTCGTTATTTCGGATGAAGAGTACCTTGAAGATGAACTCAACCAAATAAGGAATGATCTTCAACTCAATGGATATCCTCTGGGATTTATCAATTCAAGAATAGAAAAAATGAGAACGAAGGTACTAAATTATCAACCCGATGTGGATAATCAACTGATGATTGACAATCCCATACGACTAATTCTTCCGTACATGGGCATCGTGACCACAAGGATTACCAGTTTCTTTCAAAGCCATGTGGATTGCGAATTTGGTTATATACCAGGCACAAAAATAGGGAGCATTGTTTGCAACATGAAATTCAAAATATCCAGCATTCCACCTGGAATCTACAGAATGACATGCAGCTGTGGATGCAAATATATCGGAGAAACAAGTCGCCCATTCACAGAACGAATTGAGGACCACTTCCGGAAAAGTTCAAATTCGGCAATATCTGAACATCTCAGAGAATACCCAGACCATGTTATGTCTATTGACTCAGCAAGTCTACTTGAGATCGAACCAAGATATTTTCACCGAGAGGCAAAGGAGGGCCTATACATACAATCTTTGGACGAAGACATTAAGCTCAACCGAAACAATGGTAAAACTTTGAGTCCAATCGTTTCAACCTTTCTCCTCAAACTTATCAAGCCGCCATGAATGTTACCAAGGATGATAACCTTAGGAATCAACCTGTGTACTTCTATCAATTTTCAGGAATATTATTTTGATTTTTGCCTCTTATCATATTTCGTTCTGTTTCTGTTCTCATTCAATTGCTCCTGACGAAGAAATTAATAAAATTTCGAAAGCTTGAGTAAAAACTACTAACAGCATCCGTTAAGCCCATTAAACTCTTATGCAAGTAGTTATTTAAGCTAACAAAAGGCAGGAGATGACGCAGTCACTCCAGGTGGTACTTCATACCAAGAACATAATGCCTTGCCTATGGACGTGGTCCTTGGCATATCAACTGATAAGTATGACAATCAGCAACGCACACGACGTGGTCGGTGCTAAATATAGTACACGACGCAGTCGGTACATAAACGTCAGTTTTATATAAATACTCCGATAACATGGGTTACCTTGATGTTTTTAAACAGTAAGACACGGTCAGTGACCGGTGTTGAAGATCGGGTGTCTCATTTAACTAAGACGGTAGCAGATAACTCCAAGGCCTTGGAAGAGCAGAAGTCTCTACCTGCACAATTAGTTGAACTGGAGAATAGAAACCTTATAATGGAGAATAGAAACCCTATTTCTGCAAGCAATCGTTCATTACCTGATGACCATGATATGGCTGGTACATTTGTGGATCCTGATCTCTCTCTAGATAATGCTGGATACAATGCTTTTGGTATGCTTTTCAACTCACCAATTATTTGTCAAGTATGCTTCATGGTCAGACTTAAAATACACTGTCGATGTAAATTCAATTCAGATGACGCCGCTGGCGCTGACGATGATTTGTTAGCTATTCTAAATGCAACTCAAGGGGAACCCGAGTATGGACCCGCTATTCGCCAGTCGCTCGCAGACTCCATGATATCTTTGCAAAACAAGAAGTTTTCTAAAGACGAGATTGATAACCTCAAATCGACAGCAAAACCTCCAGAGAATTGTAAGATCATTTGCGTGCCTCGTGTCAACCCCGAAATTTGGAATGCTATTCCAACTCGCTATCGTCAGCGTGATGTCCAATATCAGACAATCCAGTCATTTGTCTCCACTACATCAATCAAATTGGCACAAATGGGTGACTACTTAATGACTCTGACTAGTGACCACATTGACCAAGGTGTCAAACAAGAGCTTTTTGTGAATTTAATGGACTGTGTGACTGCCAGTAGCCTTGCATCTCAAGAATTGTCGTCTCGTCGCAAATTAGAAATTCGTCCAGGCCTAAACCGTGATGCTGCTACGCTGTGCAGCTCTTCAAATCAAGTTACGGAGTTTCTCTTTGGAGACAACATTGCTGATCAAGTTAAAACAGCACGCTCAGCTGGAAACTTACTGAAGGTGACAGGCAGTCGATTCTCAAAAAGTCGTCATACTCCGTACCTGCCCAACAAATCAAGGTTCTCAAGTTTCCAATCGGGAAACGGGTTTCGCCCCCCTCACCAGCCAATGAGAGGGGGATCATTCAGAGGCAACCAGCGCTACCTGCAACCTCGACGTCCATACCCACAAATGCGAATGCCCCAAACTTCAGACCGGAATCAATAAGTGTACGTAATAATAGTAATAAAATTAAATACGCAGGACAGTTAAAGTATTATTATAGTGAATGGTTAAAGTTAGGCTGTAGTACCGAAGTGTTAAATGCTATTAAAGGTTATAAAATACCATTTACTCGAAAGCCTATACAGGTTGTAGAGCCAACACCCACGGTATTTCAAGGGGAAGAGTTAAAATGTGTTCAAGAATCAATTACCAAATTACTAGCTATTGGTGCTTTAGTCAAGGTGCAACCAGCACGCATTCAGTTTGTTTCCCGTATTTTCACAGTTCCGAAGAAGGATGGAACACGTAGATTAATTATTAATTTAAGAGATTTAAATGAATATTTAGAACCAGAGCATTTTAAAATGGAAGACCATAGGAATGTGCTGAATTTGATTTGTAGGGATTCACTCATGTGCAGTATTGACTTACAGGATGCATATCATTTGATACCTGTACATGAAGATTACCAAGCTTTTTTAAGGTTTACATTTCAAGGAGAATATTTTCAGTACACATGCATTCCATTTGGCCTAGCATCAGCCCCTAGATTATTTACTAAAATATTAAAACCAGTCGCAACTTACCTAAGAAAGAAGGGTTATACTTCCAATTTCTACCTTGATGATATTTTGTTGGTTGAAGACAGTATTAAAGAATGTATTGATAACAGGGACAATACGATTAATTTCCTTGAGTCTTTGGGCTTTTTAATAAGTTATGAAAAGTGTCAACTTGAACCTGTGACAGCAATAGAGTATTTAGGTTTTCAGTTCGACAGTAGAAGCATGACTATTACATTACCAACACGAAAGAAAGAGAGAATTACACTATTGGTAGATTCTGCATTAAAGAAAAGTATTCACATAATACAAGATATTGCTGTACTAATAGGTACGTTAGTTTCGGCAACTCCTACAGTTAAGTATGGATCCTTGTATACTCGAATTTTAGAAAGAGATAAATCGACCGCTTTAAAATTAACTAATTGTGATTACTCAGCCTCAATGTCTATTACTAGTGATGCAATTGACGAATTAGTGTGGTGGAAAGGTAATATACAAGATTCATTTAATAACATTCGAAAAGATTCATACGATTTCGTTCTAACTACTGATGCTAGTTTAACTGGCTGGGGTGCCCATGTGGGTTCCAAGATAACGAGAGGATTTTGGAGTGTTACTGAAAAGACAGAGCACATTAGCACGTTAGAACTTCGGGCTGTTTTCAATGGCTTGACTTCGTTATTAGGTCAGTGTTCTGACATGGATATTTTAATAAGAGTAGATAATACCACTTCACTAGCATATATAAATCGACAGGGTGGATGTAGATCTCCCGTTAATCATAGTTTTGCAAAAACAATATGGAAGTGGTGCGAGTCATGTAACCTTTATCTTCGTGCCAGTTATATACGCTCAAAAGAGAACGTCACTGCCGATGCAATGTCAAGGTGTGTTGAAGATGATAGTGACTTTAGTTTTGATTTGCATAGCTATAATCAAATTTGCTTAAGGTTTGGTTCACCTGTTATTGACATGTTTGCCACTAGTCACACTGCCAAATGCAGCAGGTATGTATCATGGTTTCCGGATGTACAATGTGAAGCTGTCGATGCTTTTACTATACAATGGGAAAATGGCTTTTATGCATTTCCCCCCTTTGTTTTAATTAATAGAGTACTTAACAAGATAAAGCATGATAAGGTACATGATATAGTAGTTGCTCCTTGTTGGCCTTCCCAGTCGTGGTATCCTAGATATTTAGGCTTAGTCAAATCAGATGTGATTTATTTTAAACCTGGATCCTATAAGTTAACCAATCCTTATGATGGTTCTATAAATTGTTTATGCAGATCGATGACACTAATGGCAGCCCAACTATCTGGAGAGGATTAGCACGTAATGTACAAGATCTACTGAAAAAGTCGTGTGCAAACAATACCTGGAAACAGTACAACTTGTACTTGACAAAGTGGTTTAATTTTTGTAAAAAGAGAAGTATTATTCATACTCTACTAATATCGCAAATGTTCTTGAGTTTATATGTGAGTTGTATGAGTCAGGCTTATCGTATTCTTCTGTAAATGCAGGAAGGTCAGCTGTCTCGATGATACATGATAAGATAGATGGGTTTTCTGTAGGGCAACATCCACTTGTTACAAGACTTATGAAAGGTGTGTTGAATTCAAAACCGCCATCAAGTAGATATAAAGAAATATGGGATGCTAGCGATATTTTGTCTTATATTAATAATTTGGGTGAAAATAGTGTTTTAAGTCTTAAGGATCTGACCTACAAGTTATGTGCACTTTTAGCATTAGCTTCAGGGCAGCGTCTGCAAATGCTGGCTGCAATTAAGCTAAGCGTTATTAATTTCCGTTGTGATGGTTTTGTAGATATTTTAATAACAGACAAACTTAATACTAGTAGACCAGGTAAACCGTTACATATATCATTTAATCAATTGCAGGAGTCTCCTCAACTTTGTGTGACTCGTACTCTAAAGGATTACATCGAAAGAACAAAAGGATTCAGGAAGGAAGATAGATTATTATTGTGTTTTAAGACGCCCTATCATGCTGCTAGCATCGACACAATTATTCGTTGGTTAAGAAATGTATTAACTTTAAGTGGTATTGATAATCGTTTGTTCACTGGGTACAGTTTCCGACATGCGGCTGTGTCTAAGGCAAGCAAATTAGGAGTGCCTGTAGACTCTATTTACAAGAGTGCTGGTTGGTCAACGAAAAGTTCAATGTTTGCGAAATTTTATAACAGACCGATTGTTTCTTCTAATGAATTTTCTTCAAGATTGTTAAGTTCTTTGTGTACTTGAAGTTAAGTGGATATATAAAATAAAGTTTGAATTAAAAGAAATGTGACATGTATGCTGTGTTCTCATTAGGTTCTATTAAGCTGAACATTGCACTTTGAAGAACTGCGATTAGTATATATTGGTACCAGTAGGTGGAGAATACCGAAGTATTAATTGAAGATCATCCGAGCAGCGTCCGTAGGACGCTGCGACGGATGAGATTAATTATATGAGGTATTCGAAACCGAAGGGTACCAATACTAACCACACCCGTAAAAGCAATGTTCAGCATTAT
Source organism: Entomobrya proxima (assembly GCA_029691765.1). Taxonomy (NCBI): domain Eukaryota; kingdom Metazoa; phylum Arthropoda; class Collembola; order Entomobryomorpha; family Entomobryidae; genus Entomobrya; species Entomobrya proxima. Next base: position 40,512,608 of record CM056168.1, on the reverse strand, counting down.
CATACTTTGCTTTGAATTATGAGATGTGGAGTGTGATTGAGCTAGGCTATATGAAGACAAGCATGGGCCGTTTTATGTTTTCCGCTTTTCTTTGAAATAGATGGTAGTCGGACTAGCTATCTGGGGATTAGCTGCTATTAGTATATATTGGTACCCTTCGGTTTCGAATACCTCGTATAATTAATCTCATCCGTCGCAGCGTCCTACGGACGCTGCTCCGATGATCTTCAATTATTATTTTTTTTGCCCTGTTATTTTAACCGCAATTATCTTCTTTCCGCCTCCAGCACTAAACCCAATTGCAACTGCGTTCGGTACATTTAAAGGTGTTGGTTCTAATGACGTGCTTATTTAGTCTAGTACTGGAGGCGGAAAGAAGATAATTGCGGTTAAAGTTAACAGGGCAATTAAAATATAAATTAACTTGTTGAGAATTTTTTGGTCAGATATTGTTTGGCTACCTCTATTATGTCATTTGAAGGTAGTCGAAATTTTTATTTCATCCAAATTGCACTTTTACAGCACTAAATGTTCAAAAAGCAGTTAAACTTTAAACGCCCATAACTTCCTTACGTTAGATTTATTTCGCACCAAATTTTTGGTGCTAGTATCAGCTTTACATTAGCTATTTACACACGTATGTAAATTATTGTTTTTGGCGATTTCGAAATATGTCGATCTTGAGTTGGCGTAGCGGTAGCCAATACGATAGAGCTTTAATAGATTTCATCAAATTTCAGTCTTCATTCTCTCGATCCTCCTCCTGCCATGTGTTTGTCTAAGCCTTTTGGCTTCCATTTGCTTTGGCTGGATATTGGGACCACCGGAAGTTGAGAAACTTGAAGTTGGACTCGATAACAATAATACTTACGCAGTCAAACTGACAGACGACGAAGTCGATAATGGCAGCAAATCGCGTTTGAAGATCTTTAACTGCATTTGTTTTGCAGTAAGTATTATACTTTACAGCAATAGTTAACTACTAATTTACGAATTATTTTCATTGCCGTTTTTATCAAATAGGTTGTTGTAATATCGGTTACAATGATCTTTGTGGTCGGTCCTCCTGATACTACACATCCCAAAGACACATTGAGTGCTAAGGACAAGGACAACAAGGCTTCTCAGTGGGACGGGTCTTCAGGTGAAAGAAATATAAAATAATAATTATGAAATAGGATAGAGCCTTAATAGATCTCATTATATTTCAGTCTTCATTCTCTCGATTTTCCTACTGCTAATAACTTATTCAGTTGCTGTTTGTGTAAATTGTCTTGCCTGCTTATTTTTGGGGTGGAAAGCTAAAAAAGTTGAGAATGACGATAAGAACAATAACAGCATTGACAAATCCGGCGGACAGAGACAGGACACTGGCAAAATAAAGATTTGTTTGATTGTAAGTTGATGTTTTTACAGTTGTAGTTAACCACTAATTTACTCAATATACTCAATATACTCTGTGGCGTCTTTCTCAAATAGATTTTTGCAGTACTGATCATTGTTTCTTGTGCTGATAATCTTCATTTCAATGAAACGAGTGATGAAGACAAGAAGAGTGCAGGTGGAATAAATTAATAAATAGAATAATAATGAATCAAGGTAGCATGCTAATAGATTTTATCATATTACAGGCAACATTTACGGGATTGTCCTGTCATTAACTTCTATAGCGGTTGCGGTAATTGCGGTTTCAAATATCGCTGCTGGGAAGGCGGCCCGCCTGGCGGGGATATTGGAGGATCGAAATAGGGAGGCCTTTACGGTAAGTACATTGGGTTCATGAGTTACAATTAGTTACTTGTTAAAGAAGCATGTTTAACATAATATGGTTTTTCTTCAGCAGCACTCAGAATGGGATCGGTCGTATTTTGTGTCTGAGCATCTTCTTGAAGCAGATAACGCAAAGAGTAAGAACCTTGTTCTACATAAATACCTGTCAAAAGAGAAGGTGTACATATATTACGATCATAATTATAGGGATAATCTCGTTTAATATATGTCAAGTGTAATGCAACACACAACTTATGGGAAAATAAAGAGTTGTTTAACCTATTACAAGCAAAACTTACAAAATACAAAAACTTGAATTTATTTGAACTACGTTTGCGTTTGGTATTTTGTTGAAACTCGGTAAAATTTAACAATGGTAAACAACAAGGATTGTCGCTCTTTAATATAATATGGTGCAAAGATAAAAAATTGTTCAACATGCCTGTCAGCACATGTATTATAAAAATAAAAGCAATGCTTGATTTCTTGTCAACCCAAGCCTTTTGTTTTTGCTCTCTTTTGACCATGACTCCTAGAAGACAATTCTATTATATTCATATATTATCCTCTTTAACAGCGAGATTGTTTGCCATTGAGTGGTTATTTTAAAACCAGTTGCTACTTTCACGATCGTGCTTTACTTCAGAGGGCAACGCAAAAAGAAGACGACACAGGGTGAAAGCATATATACATAATGTTCATAATATGAACTTCATATTGGTTTTCTAAAGTAATACGTCAACATATTTATATATGACTTAGTGAGTTCTTGCACCAAATGGTGTGTGGGATATTGTTGCAATCGGATTCGGAAGGTGTATTAGGTTGTTTAGAAACCTACATGAGTAGAAATGTATTCTTTCATGTATGCATAGACACGCTGAAAATAAGAAAAGAAGGCAACAAGCACATGCAACTGGTCTACAAAGTACTGCAGAGTCTCATTTCATGTTTTTGCTTTCACTTTCTTGCAAGTCTGTAATCGGGATTCTGACTTTTTGTACTCCAGAGAATTAGTCTTCACCTCGCAAATCACAATTTTTACCAATACATAACGTTTGTTTTGTGCTTTAGTCAATTAACTGACAACATATATGACTATATTAGCCATGGATAAAGTCGAGGAAGACGATACTATTGCTAAAAAACAGTTTCCAGTAAACTCATTTCTATGATTACCCTCTTTGACTTCGTTGTTTTGATGGTTCTGAGTATTAGCTTATTTTAAGGTTAATTAACCGGTTTTTGCAATACATTAAATTTTAATTTTTTCTTAAATAGATTTTTGCAATACTAGGTACAGTATGCGTAGTAATCCTCCTATGTCCAAAGAGAAGTGCACACAATTTACTTTAATCACAAGACATGTTTTTGCAATGCAGCAGATTAGAACATACTTATTGTTATTATGGTGGATAATAAACCCTTGTAAATGTTGAAGTACCTAAGTAGCTGCATAGAATTTTTGTTCAAAAAGAAAGAGTGGTGGATGCGCATTTAGGTCAAAGAAATCTATTCCAAAAACGGTAATCATGCAAGCCGTGCCAACAGTGGGGTCCGCCCGTTTTTACAATAGAAGGATTATTCGGCGGAGACTGCGGATTAAGGATTATCAACAATAGGCTTTACAACAATTACTTATCTTATGGGCACAAGAAGTATCCGATTGCAAGTGAAAGATTGACTGAGATGCCAAAGTGATAATATATAAATGCATAAGTACATACAAATCAAGTACAATACATTTCTTAAAGCAACAAAGCTTTTAAAACTTTGGAAAAAAAATCAGAAGTTTTTGTCTGCTAAAGTAGTGATTTTTGCGGCTACATTGGGTGGCTGATTTAGCAGACAAGAAAAATTGGAATTCTGCTAAATAAGGGAATGGGGAGATAAAGTCTCTCTCTACGCGGTCGGAAAAATATCTCCCTTTCCAAATTCAGTATTTGTGGAGTCTCTGGCTATCCAAATCCAAAGTACCGCTCTTCAGGCTCTCCTGGTTTTATTGCTTGCTGTTTAAGGGTTTTTCCTGGATGCGCTGGAAATACTTATAATTGCCTAGAATGCTTAAGTGCTTTAGCAAATACTTGAAATTTCATTATATTTCTAGAAGATACAATCACAATTGTAAAATATAATGCTTAATGGATATGGAGCAACAAGTAAGTTTTCACGCACAAAACAGTTACATATCACTCGCAATCCAACTACGTAGCTAAAAGGCAAAGACATTGAATCCCTTGTTTTCATGTCCTCTTAATAAATAGAGTATTTGCATAGCATTCCAAATTTAATGATATTGGAGATTTTTAGCAAGCATTCATGCTATCCGAGTTTTTAAACCAACTGATGCGTGCTTGCTCGTGCTTTGCTTCACAGCCGAGTATGTATACCGTATTTATTCGATTTATATCCCCGGCTAAAATTTCAAATCTCAAAGGAGGGTATAATTCGAGGGGGGGGGGCAAAATTTCAAATTTGATGGTACATGTTGGAAGGATTTTGTATTTATGATGATAATTAACAGTAAACTGTTCAGCTATAGCTTTGATAGAAAGTAATGTTGCATAAATATTTTCGTCAAACTTATTGACAATGATTATTAGCTCGCTGCTTCAGCAGGAGAGCTATTTAAGATATCGTTGTCCGTTTGTCTGTCTGTCCGTCTGTCTGTCTGTCTGTCCTCTTTATTTTAGACTAAATGGGCTTTAAACCAGCAAAATTGGCTCTAAACCAGCAAAATTGGCTCTAAACCAGCAAAGTCGGCACTAAACCAGCAAAATCGGCTCTAAACCAGGCTAAATGGGTTCAAAATCAGACAAAATGGGCTCAAAATTAGGTTAAATGGGCTTTTAAGAAGCCCAGGTGGGCTTACATCAGCCAGAATGGGCATTTATTACTTACTGTATTCATCAATGATTTTGTCGTAGGATCTTTTGACTACATAGACACTCATCGTTGTTAGCAGCGAGCATTTTTCAATGGCTTACCATGGATGTTTATAATCATAAAACTCAATATAAAAGTGAATATTTTTGTTTTCGTTCGTATCAAAAATGATAAGGAGGCTATAAACCGAGGGGTCCAAAATTTCAAATTTCGCCTATCAAAGGAGGGTATAATTCGAGGGGGGTAATAAATCGAGCGAGGGATATAAATCGAATAAATATGGTACATTATATACAGATTAAAGACTAGAATCTCTGAGATGTCTGGTTTTACAAAATAATACATCTACATAAGTCTTGAGTTTTTACGTTTCCACTGCATGATGTATACAATTATGATGATGCTGTCGTGATCAGAACGACAAGTAGACTGTTTAGCAGCAACACATATCAATAGTCAGTAGAATGTATTTTAGCTTGTGCAGTGCAGACACGCTGAAGGAGAAAAGAAAGCAACAAAAACTGGCGTACAAAGCACCCAGATTCGCACTCGTATTTTCCCTTTTGAACTCGTCGCATCAAAGTGTTTTCTGGAGATTCTTGCTTTCTCAGTTTCAGAAATTTGTTCACAAATCCTGCAAATCACACTTTCAAACCTGTTACGTTTGTTGTTACGTTTATGTTTTGTGTTCTTCTAACAAACTGTCAATTAGTTAAAAACAGTTAGGTGGAAACCATGGACGAGAATCAAAATATTGCTGAGAGAGAGGATAGTACAGAAACCAAAATGTGTGAAAACGAATCCTGTGTGACCAATTTTACGTACATGGGTTTTGGGGTAAATGTTATACTTTTTGTAATTGTAGTTAAGTACTAATTTCTTGCCATATATTCTGTGCCTTTTTCTCAAATAGGTTATTGCAATATTGACCACACTGTTCTTTGTGTCCGGGGCTCTTTTTGCTCAACCCAAAGACTCATTGACTGCTGATGTCAACCACAATCTTTGGTTTGCCGGATTTCTAGGTAAAAGAAATAAAAAATGAAATGAAAAAAGAATAGAAAGTAAATTGATTTTATAATATTTAAGCCATTCTCTTGATTGGGATGCTAATTGGTACAGCCGTTGTGGTGGTGAATTGCTACTCCATGATATTACTTAAGCGTAAATTTGGTGAGGTATGTATGTCGGGTTACTTTGCTTTGCTTTGGCTACTTGTTTAAGCATGACAATATTTAAATTTTTTCTTTAGCACCTTAATCGGAATTACTTTGTGTCTGACCATCGTATTGAACCAGATGAGAACAACGAACCAATTCTATATGGATACTGGTCTCAAGAGAATGTGTACATATATTACACACTCGATTATAATCTAGTATAATATATCATACGTTAAATAAAATGCATCACAAGAAATCCATAAGATCATCATGATGTGTCTTTTTTACACATGAGGTAAAATTACCTGATCTTAAGAAAATAATGAGTTTTTCAACTTAATATAAATACAACTCATGAAAAAAATACAACTGTGACTGCATTTGCATTTGGTATAATGCTGACAAAAATGAATAATGGTGAATAACAATGACTACAGTTCTTTATTAATAAGAAATTTTTGTTCTCTTGCTTTCATATTTGTTAAAAATGCATGCAAAATGTATGTTCTAATCAAAGCAATCGGTAGTAGTGAAAGTTTCTGCAAAGTCGTTTGGTGAAACAGGTACTAAATTTTTGTCAACACATAAAGAAAATGTAAAAAATTAAAGTAAAAATGCAGTTGTCTGTGCAATTCAATTTTTCACTGTTTGGGGTTGAGTGCATTTCTTTCCATGATTTATCTGCATTGTAGATTTGGTATTGTATTAGCATGGAATCAACAAGTTAAAAAGATCATTCGGGTAATTTAGCTGGTGCTGGGTTCAGCAAACTAATCATCATACAAAACTTGATTTGCCATACAAGTAAGTATTATGAATTCACCTAATCGTTCTTTTGAGCTCTTACTCTTAATCATATTATCTTCACGATGACAAAAAATAACTTACACTAATTGGCCCGTTTTATTTAAATATTATAAATGCAAACAACGGCAAAATGAATCCCCCGGGATGCATTTGTTAGTAATACGAGATTTAACAAATGGCTTCCAATTAAAGGAAATAAGACCGTTTTGTAGTTACGCCACTGTTTGAAATTTCTTCGCATTTCTAGTGGATATTATTTCAACTGAAATTGCTATTTTCTATGCAAAACAAAGAAGGATAAACTTGTTCATATAAAAATGATGTTACGTGACACCCACTCCCCAGGCTACAAAACAAAAAAGAAAAGAGACATATCATTCGCATAACATCCAGAAATTGATATTGCAAATTCCTAAAAAGCACTTTATGCTCCATTTCCTTTTAGCAATTATTAACTTGCGACCTTGAAGCAAGTTATTAGTTTTGTCTGGTCCTTCTGTCTGTCTGTCTGTCTGTCTGTAGATGCTCTAGAAGCCGTATTTTTCAACTTTTTTGAAAAATTCTTTTCGCATATTGTTCAGAAGCATCCTCGCTCGGATGAGTCCGAAAGGTCAACTCTAAGGTCAAAAGGTCACGACGATTTCAAAATTTTCTCAAGTGACCTATAGCATGCGGCACATGATTTTAGGAAATTTTTTGATCAAATTAACGATTTTGATGTTATTTTATCAAAGCGCTTAACCGTTCGACCGTTAAAGTCGAAATATTTCAATCAAGAGATCAAGCATTTTAAAGCTACACACGGCATATTATGGGGTATCAAAAGAAGCAGAATTTCTAGACAAATGAAAATTTGTTAGCAGAATTTCAGCATTTTGGCTACACATTTAGATCACAATGGTCGCAAGTTTCCTATATATCCTGTTTTGCAGGTTTATTATTTTAAAATAGTTGATGTGTTCACGCTCGTGCCTAACTTCAAAGTAAAACGCAAAAGGAAGGCTAAAGCGAAAAGAAAAGTCTTTCAAGGCTCTTGTCATTCTCTTGTCTAAGGAAAATCAGCAATCGTCAATGGGATTGCAATAAATGTCTGTTTCTAACATTAAATTCTCACTTGTCTTTATGTACCATTCCAGATCTAAAAAGTATTAATTTCGAATTAATAATCTCTGTTCAGCTGAAGCAAATTATTCACAATTTGATTACATCGGCCCTTTTCTCGTTAGTGTATTCTGGAATTGTTGACCAACCTAGTTCTTTATATATAACAACAACCAATGTAGCTACTTCAGGAGGTAAATTTTATTAATCCTGTAAACTGCTAACGTATATATGTTTCTAAAAAGCGGATATCAATATTAGCTGCTTAAGCTCAGCATTATTGAACTAATCTTACTATTTTGTTACCCTTGTAAAATACTTAGAGATAAGTGAGGATTTGAGGATCATAGATATTTGTTAGATAATTCCATAGATCAATGAAGATTTTTCCTAAGACGAAAAAGATTATTTTTTAATACTGGAATCTCTGCAGTATATTCATATGCGATACAATAAAAGTACTATATCAAAATAGGTTTTTGATTTTGAGTTATTGCGTTTCAATTGTGTAATATAGATGATGAGGCTAACATCGGGATCAGTACCAAAATAATGCTCTTTAGGAGAAACCAACATCCCACAGAAGAAAGTATCATTGCATACATGAATACCTGCACATCAGAAAGGAGGAAGCAACAAACAGCTTCACTATAAGTACCCAGACTCTCAGTCCACGTTTTCACATTAACGCTCTAGCATCAAGTTTTTCTTGCAAACTCCTGATTTTTCCTAGTTCACGAAATTATTTTAAAACCTTGAAAATCACAATTAACAACCTAAATATTACCTTTATTTAGTATTGCTGTCAATTAAGTAAAGGCACTTAGATAAAAATCCCGGCGCAAGAGGAGAAGAACGATACAATGTTTTTCACAAAATTTCACAGTCTCAAGTTTTTTTGGAAATACAACATTGTTGCTCTGACGGTACTTAATATACCATATGTTAACTTATATTTATAAAATAACAGTACAAGTACTACACACTAATTTACGAATTATTTAGTTTATATTATAATTTACTACTTTTCTGTTTTTCTGAAATAGGTTTGTGCAGTACTCAGTTTTTCGGTGTGCCTGTCCAGTGAGCATCCTCTGATTGAATCCTCAGTGTGTGGCAAGAAGTGCAAGTTGGTGGTTCCTATATTTGTCGTCAAAGGTTGAAGAATTCAAATAATAATTTTAATAAAAAAACAATCTCAAGTAGTTTAAATACAAATAATATTTCATATTTCAGTATTCTCCTACCAAATCTACTCCCGGAGTATTCTGACACTAATTTGTTCAATCTTTTGGTATTCGAATTTCTATTTCTGGAGTATGGGGTACTATGCTGATTACATAGTAGTAAGCACATGTGTTAAGAGTTCCAGTCTTGGCAATTTGTTTAAGAATTACTTTGTTTAAATAATGTTTTTCTTACAAACTTTGAACAGTTTAACTGGCCTGGTGTTGACGGAAGAGCAGAAGAGCAGTGTAAGAAAGAGCGTGATAAAGCTACCCGAAAAAATGATCGTATCTTTAATAAAAGATATGATCGAAAAATGCGTCAAAAAAGGCGTGTTTAGTGTAAGCAACAAATTCCGAATTCCCATCATAGTAGACATTTAGAACATCACAGATAAAAGTTTCCGATTTTACGTCCATTTCAAATTATTTTTGAAATTGTGTAAAATCTAGATTTCATGAAATCCTATGAACTAAATTAAAGTTTAAAAAAATTTATAGTCGCGACTCAGTGACTTCTTAGTAAAAGTAGAATGCATTTAGTTGAAAGAATTGAATTTAGTCTAATAAAACAGCAACGAACAATTTTCAGTAGTATGAAGTAAGTTTTCACAGTAACAACATATTCAAATACAATTATGCATGAAACTATTATGCAAATAAAAAATAAGATGTTAATCTGTTTGTGGGCTTTTTGAGTTGCTCCCACCTCATTTAATCCTATTCCATTTTAACCTCCGCCCAATTTCATAACCTGCATACTTATAAATGGTGACATTACAATTTATCAGAATCAAGTACACACATCATTTTGTGTACCTGGGGTGATACAAATAAGAAACCCGGAAGAGCGTGTCAAGTTGTCAAAAACAGTATTATTGCTAAATCGTATGGTAACAAAACTGCGACGCAGATTTTGAACTGGGAGAAGATTCTAAGAATTTTTCTCTTTGTCGGGTATTGGTTTATATAGCATACACTCTCCGCTTTTACGAGAAACCAAAACACAGGAAATGTATCTTGAAAAAATATTATTTTACTTTTACTTCTCATATAAAACCTTGAGTGAATATTGAGTGAATATAGGCAAGAAAGAGAAAGCAACCGGTCCATGCTACCTAAAGTGAGTCAAATGAGTGAGTCTGCTACAAGCAAGCATCTCTTCACATCGTTCCTACGTAGATATCGTATTTTATTTGCACAAGAAGTTATGCTCTTATTTTGCCCTGCTTTCACACATTCATTTGCATACTTCTTTTTAGCTGATATTCCTATTTTGTCCGACAGCATAATATTAATTCTGAGTACGTGAGCGGTTCAAGGTCAAGTTCTTCAAAACTTTATTTCATTGCTACTTACTCGAATTGACTAATAAGTTGAACCCATAACAAATTAAATAATTAGTGCAAACATGCATGCACGTTTATGCTGCAACTTGGTTTCTTTTCTTCATCCTTAAAAACCTACGCTAAACTCCACTATACCAAAGGACCAAAGAAAAGATTTGTGAGTAAATATTATGTTAGAAAAAGTTATGTCACAGTTGCTTTGGCATTGGAAGGACAATTACTCAGAGAGAAAAACACTGTCTATTGATACGGTATGATTCAGAAATCTCTAAGGTATTTAACAAAACAACGTATTTACCGAGTAAATGTCAACATCCTACTCAAAGTTTTTAGCAGCTGTTCAAACATTCCTAATTAGACTAGTTTAAACAGACACTGTTTTTCTGCCAATATTATATTACTCTTAGAACAGTAGTTTCTTAAATGTGGTGTTTTTATGTTCAAAAAGGTTGCATTTCTCCCATTAAATTAAACTTTCTATCTATTTAGTCTATTAACATTAATAGCTAATCAACAGGAAACTGTTTAAAGCAAAAAAATGCTTATCACACGCAAAAGTACGATAAACGACAAAATCCTAGCACAATTTGAAAGCGGCAATAAGGAATTCAAAGACACTTACGCTACGTATTTATTATCATCGTTTTATCAAATTGTGTACTACTGGGGCATAATTCCATATCGATTTGCATTTGATCACTCCACAAGGGTTTGGAAGATGCATGAAAAAAAATTTCAAAAGGTAACGATTTTACATATTTCTCAAAATTGTAATACTGAAAACCGAAACTGACTATCAACTGTTCCCTTTCTTAACAGATAATGTGTTATAGCTTGGTTTTGTTACCATTGACCCTCTTTGAGGTAATAAGCTTAACAGACCACTATCACAACTTTCTCAATGTGTCCAGACCAACTCCGAAAACCTGCTTTGCTGAAGTATTTCGACTTATACGCACTTTAAAACGCATCCTATTTTTCTGGACAGTACTCACAAAAAAGCAAAAAATTGGAAAACTGTTGAACCAACTATTTGTTTATGAAACTACATGGCTTCAGTCCTCAAAACGATTTTTCAAATATTTCTTTATATACCTTTTCTTCCATTTCGGTATAGGTCAGATTTTAGAACTGGCATTTATTTTCACCGTGTACACGCCTGGAATGGAAGCAGAATCTCCAGTGACCGTTTTCAAACGGTTGATTTTTCAGGGTGCAAAGCGGTTTGGCATGTCAACACACAATCAAGAAAACGTTGATGACATGGTTTTGAGCAATTTCACGTCTGGAGAAATCACAGTAGGGTTTGTAGAAAGCTGGATGCGTCTAGGCACTTTTATCATAAGCACATGTATCGAGTTCTTTTTCACTGGACCGTTACCATTCTTAATTTGGATGGCTACCAAGGAATTTGAGGACTTTGTTCTTACAAGTTGCAAAAATGGTTTACCTATGCACATTAACTGGTTAGTATTTGAGGAAAACGTGGGAAGAAAATTTGGAAAGTTGAAAAGCTTATCCGAAGCCGTAATTCACATTTGGGGATTATCGCATATAACTTGGATATTTGAAACTGCATTGCGGTTTGTATTCCTCCTCAACACGATGGTAATTTCTCAGGACGCTATAAACGTGGTGCATTTGGTGTTTGGCTTTCTTCTACTTCTGGCAGCGATTATTGTGTCGGGAGACACTCACAGACGAGTAAAATACAAAATTGATATATTATGTAAAGAGAATAGCACGCTCCATGCTATTTTTTTTCTTTTAGATGGGTAAATTTCATGCTTGGTTATTGAAAAAGGACGTCTGGAAGCTGTTTTCATTACATAACAAAAGTGAATTAAAACGATTACTCAAGGATACGTCGAGTGGTTCAGTGGGATTGGGAATGACAGGCGTGTACAAATGCGATTTTCACTTTCTTGCACAGGTAAATACAAATAAAGTGCACACAAATACCTTGATGTGGATTTGCATTTTGTAGTAACTGATATTTTGCTTTTGATTATCATAGCTTGTTGCATTTATGGTGACCATATTTCTTGTCAGTTTTGAGAAATAAAAATAGAATGAAATAAAACGATATGCAACACATGATATTTTAATAGGACATTTTAAATCCTACAACAACAACGCTTTGTTTTTAACTTTTCGATTTCATTTTGAAAATGTATTCCTTACAAAACGAGCATCCATTTTAGCATTGTCTTGCAGGGTATCGCTCTGCATACATCATCATTGCTAAAATGATTCTATTGGTGTATCCTCACTTTGTCACCATGGTTTCTACCTTGCCACATCTGTTCCATAATTACATGAAAATATAAACGTTTTATAAACTTTGGCGTAATTTCTGCTACCTGAAAAATCTTGAGCTGATTAACTTTACTTATTTGATTCCCTTGAAATGTGCGTGTTTTTAAAATTAAATTAGCAAGATTGTCAAATTAGATGCAAAACAACTATTTTCGTCGACCCTCAGCCAGCAAGCAGCCATTCTGTCTCTACTCTCTACTTTACTCTTTTATGGTTTAGTAAGTAAAATTAACAAAAAATGTCATCTTAAACCTACCATTAAAAATTCATTTTTTAAGCCGACATTGCTACTCTGTCTAAAGAAAATAATATTCAGACTGAATTCAATACGTAGGTGTTGCAAGGTGAAATTATTCAATGTAGTATTTTATTGAAACTTGCTTGGATTGACATATAACTAATACATTGAATAATTAGAGAAAACATGATTGCGTATGTGTTTATATTTACAACTTGTTTTCTTTTCTTTCATTCTATCCTAAAAATGAAAGGTCAACTCATTTACAGCATCGAAACAAAAAAAAAATTATTAAATAAACATTGCATTAGACGAAAGTTATATTATTGAAATGGCAAGATTATACAACACATAGAAAACAATATGTACAATAAAATGGGTTGAATCAGAAAAACTGCTCAGGCAATTAGCTAAAAATAAAGTTTTTATCAAGTAAGAGTCAACAATAAATGCAAACATTGTAGCAGCTATTCAAACATTGCTAATTAGACTGGCTTAATAAGTACTGTTCTTATTACAAAAATATATTGATAGTTCGCAGAACACTTTTCTAATTGTAACGTTTTACTGTTATACATCATTCCAGAAATCATCATTTGTCTGTTTAGTATAAAATGAACACCTAATGAAAAAGAAATAGTTTAAATTAAAAACATGCTTATCACACGCAAAAGTACGTTAAACAACAAAATCGTGGCTCAGCTTGAAAGCAGCATAAAAGAAATTTACGATACTTACGCTACGTATTTACTATCATCATTTTACCACATTGTGTACTGCTGGTGTATAATTCCATATCGGTTTGCATTTGATCATTCTTCAAAATTTTGGAAAGTTCATGAAAGTGGATTTCAGAAGGTGAAACTTTCAAGTTTTTTTCAAACTTAAATTAGAATTTATTTTAAAATTGTACTGATATTCTTTGCCAACTTGTCATCAACAGATATTTTGCTATACCGCTGTTTTGCTGCCATTGAGCATCTCTGAACTATTCAGTTTACCAGACCGCTATCAAAACATTCTGAAAGTGAAGAGACCTTCTGCAAAAGTCTATTTTATTGAAGTATCTCGACTTCTACAAACTTTCAAATGTGTCCTCTTTTTCTGGACTGTGCTCAGAAAAAAGCAAGAAATTGGAAAGCTGATGAATCAATTGTTCCTATACGAAACTACATGGCTTCAGTCCTCAAAACGATTTTTCAAATATTTCTTTATATACATTTTTTTCCATTTTGGCATAGGTCAGATTTTGGAGCTGGTATTTATATTCACTGTGTACATTCCCGGCATGGAAGCAGAATCTCCAGTTACCGTTTTCAAACGGTTGATTTTTCAGGGTGCAAAGCGATTTGGAATGTGTAGCCCTTCACACAATCATGAAAACGTTACTTTTGACGACATGCTTATGAGCAATTTCACTTCAGGAGAAATTGTAATAGGCCTGGTGGAAGCTTGGATGCGACTAGGCACGTTTATCATCAGTACTTGTATCGAGTTCTTTTTTACTGGACCGTTACCATTCGTAATTTGGATGGCTACCAAGGAATTTGAGGACTTTGTTCTTACAAGTTGTAAAAACGGTTTACCATTGGATATCAACTGGTTAGTATTTGAGGAGAATTTGTTACGAAAATATGGACAGTTGAAAGGCTTGTCTGAAGGCATAAACCACGCTTGGGGGTTTCTACTGCTGATTTGGATATTTGAAATTTCATTGAGGTTGGTATTCCTCCTCAACACGATGATAGTTTCTCAGGATACAATAAACGTAGTGCATGTCCTGTTTGACTCATTGTTATTGCTGGCAGCAATTATTGTGTCGGGAGACACTTACAGAAGAGTAAAACAACTACTCATTAAAACATTATTATATGTAAAGTAAATGTCATAGGTTATTCATACATTTTTTGCATTTAGATGAGCAAGTTTCATTCTTGGTTACTGAAAGAGGATGTCTGGCTATTGTTTTCATTGCACAACAAAAATCAATTAAAACGATTGCTTCAGGATGTGGCCAGTGGCTCAGTAGGATTGGGAATGACAGGCGTTTACAAATTCGACTTTCACTTTATTGCACAGGTAAACTGAAATAAGTCAAGTTCTTGTAGTAATTGTGTATTAATTTGTGATTTTGTTGGATTTTCTAGCTAATTGCGTTTATGGTGACCGTGTTTCTTGTCAGTTTTGAGAAATAAGTCCATAATATTTAATAATATGATTTATACAATTTGATGACTACATGGCTAATAAAATGATGAATTTGTAATCATGCAGCTTAACCGACTTTGTTCATCTTGTCTGTTTCATTATGAAGATTTAAGAAAAGCCCAATTTAGTAAATATCCTTCATATAAGCCCTGGCATAATATGTTTATTGCTACTGGGATATTGGGAACCCTTTATACTGATTTACTGAATGTAAAAAAAAACGCGTTAAGGCAATTCAGTTATCATAAAAGCTTCATTTAATTATCATAAGATGTTACGTTCACACACAATTTCGGCCAGTAGTGCACAAAATTACAAAATGTGACGGAATTTTTATGTAGTACTGATCAAATGTATAATGATGATGACTACAATTACTTATTATGACTTTTGTATTACTAGCTAAGCTGGGTAAATACGCTTCCACAATTATGTAGAAATTTATATAGAAAGGCATACTGAATAAATACCTTGTCATGTTAAAGAAGTAAAATTTCGTAAAAATCTGTACGTTTTCCATAACGTTGGCTTTGATCTGGCAACGATTCGCGTTCGAAACTGTTCATATTCACAGTTTAAAAGTGGTTTACTTTCTTGTCAGGAACGTCAGGGCAGGATGCTCAGAATTTCCGTGCTAACATATGTAGACCCCGCTAGTTTACATAATTTCAGAATACTATGATTATTATGCGATGATCATCAGAAACAGTAACCTTTCAATTGTGAGTGGTACACACAGTCTACATATTGCAAATTCATTCTGAACTGGAACTGGCCTGTTTATCAGAAGAAACCTCCAGAACTTTACAAAATCACCCCTAAAAAATCCAGAATTCCATAAGAACACAGTTTTGCTGCTGCCAGAAAAGCAAGGCTTGCCTCGAATTCGAACTCGATACAAGGGTAGAGTAGGCTTTGTCGTCTTGATAAGTTTTTCTTTTCCCAATTAGTAAATACGATAGTCAAATTAGATGCAAAATAACTATAAGTGCCAGAAAGCAGCCACATTGCACAACCTGTATTGAAAGTTGCTAATAAAATTGACAAGTGCATTTCGTATTGTTCTATTTTACGTCAACGTTTTTCATTCGTTTGTTTAGTTGATGGTGCTATTCGGTCTGAAGAAAATAATATTCCATTATTTCGTCAAAATTCAGTACGTTAATGGTTCATGCCATCATGCCCAAAATTCAATGCAATATTTCCTACATTTTACACGGCTGCACTGCTCCTCTGGCGTTTATTCCAGAAGTGCGTTTCCAAGTGTTCGGATCTAAAACATTTTTTCGGGGCTCTCTGACAAGCGCATTATCTTGCTGTGAAGTTAACAAAAAGGTAAAAGCGTTATCATTTTCTAGTAATTTTTTCAGTAACTGTTTGTCCAGCATTGCAAATCTGTGTGGGTTTTTTTAGAATAACTTCTGACCAAGGAATTTGGTCCATACTTGCACAACAAAATGGAGGATCATCAGAACGATTCCCACTCCCAGTCCAGCCATGGCACTATTGACCTGGTATCTCTGACTAGCAGCGACAACGATGACTTAAGTCCTATGGAGAAGGTCCCTTCTCAAGAAACAGGTAATTTAACGTATTAAAAATGATGGAAGTAAAATGGAATGTTAGTTATTTTTAAGCTTGGTATTAAGTGCTATTAAGGCAATAATTTCACTTGATTTTTGCAGAAAACGACTCCGCTAATCTGTGCCAGAAGAAACGGAAGGGGGAGGAACCGAGTAGCCCCTCAAGTTCCAAGAAGCCTTGTCCATCCGGACCTAGCCCTGGGCAGGATTCTGAAAATTCTGGAGCGTCACCAGAACTCGTTTCTCAGGAGCCAGAGGATAACCAAGAGGATCAGAAGACGAACCAGAGACAGAAGAAGAAGAATGGGAAAAAACGAGGAAAAGGGAAGAAAGGGAAAATGGATGAGACCGGAAGTCAGACCGCTGAGTCCACTGAGATTATTGACCACGCTGACCCCTTTCAGGTGATCAGCATCCGTTTATTACGCTGTCCTCCTGGGAAGTCAGGCGAAGCAGCAGTTAAGTCCATCATGGGCACGGTTAATACCTCCTTCGAAGAGATCGAATTGGGTGCCAATAAATTACGAAATTTTGACGAGTATCAAGAGAAACTGATAAACTCTGAACTGAACCAGAAAGTCGTCGACTTTTCCCAGGAGGAGAAGTACAACGTGTTAATGTACCGACGGGAAGTGCAAGAAAAAAATGAAGTCGAAGAAATGTATGCTGAGAAACCGAAACCAAAAACAAAATACAATTACCTACTGTTTTACTATCGGGAAGAGGAAGTATTTTGCTTTGCATTGGGCAGTGGTCACATGGTCATCGAGGGATTTTCCTGCTATGAATTTCCCGAACGGATTATGAAGCGTTTGTGCAGTGACGATATGATTTGCTCTGAAAAGACAACGGATGTTCTGGACGGATCCCATAGATCCTACACAAGCGGCACAGGAAAATCTTCCCAGTCGTCCCTATTAAAAGTGTACAACTATGTGGAGAAAAGGGTTCAACTGAACTGCTCCATTTATGGACCAACTGCTTTCCAGCCAAAAAAAGGAAAGACCCAGTCCGACATTAAGATAGGATTTGGCTATGCTTACCTGCAAATCA
Organism: Entomobrya proxima; assembly: GCA_029691765.1. Lineage (NCBI taxonomy): Eukaryota > Metazoa > Arthropoda > Collembola > Entomobryomorpha > Entomobryidae > Entomobrya > Entomobrya proxima. The sequence goes on along the minus strand of CM056168.1, from coordinate 40,494,905 downwards.
AGCAGCGTTTTGGAATAAAATTCATCCCCGAAGTCCTTTTGTACCTGTCAATAATCAACAGAGGTGGGGAAACCAGATTCAAGGGGGACATGGGCAAAGAGATGGACAGTGACATATTTCTGCCCCTCTTAAAAATCCCCACGCAAAATCAAACGTTGTTGGATAACAAGCTCAGTGAACTGGTTCAAGACTACGTGTGTGCCAACCGAAGGGCTGAGCCGGATATTCTTAATCACCAGCTATTACAAAGATTCCGAAATGGAACCTTGGCCTCTTGGCCGTTTGCAAAAGCAACTGGATGTCATTTGGTTGTTCGCAAAATGGAAAATGAAGAAAGTGACTTTACGGAGTATCCGCCCCCACTGTGGCAAGTTATGGAGAAAGTGGCCAAACATCCCTGTCTGGAGCGCGCTAGTGACATGAGGAACGAAGTTTTTGCTAAGAAACTTAAAAAAGTTCAAATTGAATTTGATTTGCCGTATGGGACGCCTATCAAGTCACAAAATGTCCTGAAGATTTTTCAGGGTGAAATGTTTCATGAGAATGCGGGCTACTGCTTGAAGACACGCGGCTTTTGGAGTGCTGTCAGTGACCGGACTCATCAACTTCTGCACTCGAGATTTTTAACGGCGCTGCAGAGCCTGCTGAAGGATTCATCATTGGATGATAAGCACAAAGTTTGGAACCTGAATGGAAAGTATTTGAGCCAAGCAAAAACTGAGGAATATACAAAGCTGTACAAGGAAGGAGAAATCAGTGGAAAAATGTTCTTCGTGCCAAAACCCTGCCTGTTTGACATGATGTCAGTTGAGGGCAAAACGAGCACTGCTTTTTACTCAGTTTTCCCCGGATTTGATGACGGGATAATTAAGAAGTACCTTGATCTGGAAGATGGTCTGGAAGCTATTAAAACTGCAATGGAAGGGAATAGCGGTGACAAAGAGAAAATAACGTTGGAAACGTTTTACAAGGAACTGGTGGCAGGCAGCAATAATGTCTCCAAAATGTTTCCAACTTTTAAAGCATTCTGTCAAAGTTGCTTTGAAAAATTAGGAAATCAGAAGATTAGGATTGTGCTCATGTTTGCTACGGTGGACAAGATGAATGACAGGAATCTTCAGCGGGAGAAAGCGCTGTTGGACACTTTGTCTTGGGATTCTGGGAAATCTGGTTTAAAGAGTGCCATTGAACAACTGTTGCTGAATGAAAAGGAAGGCAAGATAAAAGAAAAGCTTGCTGTTGCTCTGGGTGCTAATCTTGATAACGAGGAGGTTGGTGTGGCTGATTTGATTGCAAAATTAAACAAAAAAATGGTTACAGAAGGCTATATAACACAGGAAGGAAAATTGTCTGGAAAATTGCTCAAACTGAAGGATGCTTCTGAATTCAAACTATTTCCGATAAAGGATCAGAAGGATCTAAACAATGCGCTTTTTATGGCAGCAAAGCAAAGTTGCCTGACAGGATTTCCTGGGATTTTGCACAAGGACTGTGTCAATCGTTTGTTTGAGAATTACTCAAATTACTTTGATCTGAGGATTGAAGAAATATTGCTGGAAAATGAGAAACAGGAAAAGAATGAAAAAGGAAGTAATGCTGGTAATGCTGATTGAATAATTGAATTTGCTTCGTTAATATTGATAGTGTCAATGTTTCTATTATTTCTGGTTTGTTGATTCATTAACTTTATAATGTATATATATGCTATATGAGAATTAAGTACAAACTGATAATCAATTTGTAGTAGTAGTTAGTAGATTTAGTAATAATGAATTCGTAACAATTATAATGATTGTAAATACATTTGTGGTAAATCAAATGTAATAGCTTTAAATAATTTCTGTTCCTGGTTTATTCATAAAACTTTGAATATTATGAACTGATGAAATATATTTGTTATGCGATAATAATACATTGAATTGAAATGTAAAAATGTTGATTTGTTTGAATAAAAAATACATGTAAATTGCAAAAAAAACAAGTAATATTTTAAAGATAATTTATTCTCCATGAAATAGGGCGTTTTAGTCTCAGTGGGTACAATGCAGTGGCAACAATAGCGGCATACTTCAGAGACATAGTAATCTTTCGGTAGGAAATAGTAAAACGCTGCGACTTCCTGGTTTAAGTTTTACACGTAAAAAACTTTTTAAAAGTACACACTTTTTAAGTAAAAAGTGTTTTCAGTTTGTAAAATAATCACTGAAACAGTTCACTGCACGCACATATTTAATAGATATCATAAAGCTGTCACAAATATTGTTAAGGTTGGAATAGATTCCAAAAGTTAAATTAAGAAATAGTGAGCTCGCTTCAGCACGAAACTCCTCCCTTTCTTGTTCATGATATCTTTCATAAAAATCTCGTGTCACTGTGCAATTTTTTGATAAGTTGACAATGAATCTACCTACCGATTATACAGCTCTATAGCCCTGAATCGTACCATCATCGATAAGCCCATGCTTAACGTAAATTACAACTATACAACGAGGCTAAGCCTTAATATAAAATGTTCTTCTTGAGTTCTTACCAGTTTTCGGAGTTTTCATCACAATATTCGTGCTATTTGCGTTTGTGAAACGAGTTTTGAATTGCAGTCTTTAAGACCGATTGCCATTTCGATGGATAATGTTGGCATATTACATCTAAGAGATTAGTGATACTATTCATGGAGTTCATGAGCAATAAAAATGTAAGTATCAACCGTAACAATATTTACTGCATTAAAATTTAATAATATTTATTCTTGAAAATTTATCGCATAAACTATAAGAAAACTGCAAAAACAAATTTTGATATGCACAATCATGTAAATTAAGCACCATTGATATTCTGTGTGAGTTGCCAGGTCCAAAATTTACTTGCCAAATGCACCTGCATTGGCGTTAGCAGCAGCAAAAGCGTTAGCGCCACCAATTCCATATCCTGGATAACCACCATATCCAAGTCCAGAAGCTCCAGCGTTGGCTACAGCTACTGCCTGAGCGTTAGCAATTCCAGTTCCGTAAAACCGTCCTTCTCTGTTGCTGGGGGATTCTGAAACAAAATGAAATAAAATGAAAATTATTAGTTTAAGCTTTAAGAATTTATTAATTAGCTTTTATAAGAACCAAGACTGAGAATGGAATACAAATTAATAAGTATATATTTAATTAAAACTTACCTTCCACAGGAATTGTAGCCGCTTGGCATAACAGCAAACAAACTGCAGCAACAACAAACAAAATGTTGAACATGATCTTCTGGCAGGCCATTTTATGAAATGGAATTGTTTTGGGGTGACTTGAATAAAAGTCAAGAGAACTTTTTTAGAGTTGAGAATGAGCTTGCTGGTAAAATGAGATTGATGCCTTTGCCTAGGTCACTAGGCCCTTTTATACGGGAAAAATGGAAATTCCAATAGCCTACCCAAATACATGAATGGTTATGACTCTCAACTTGTGAGAATAAAACTGAATGAAGAAAACTGTTACTTGAGCTTAGCCTTAAGGTAGCAAAGTGAGCAAAGCAAAAAAACGGGGAAATCCTTTTTGTGACAAGGGGACACAACAGCAATTCATTTATAAGGAAAATGGTACTTGCTACTGAATCAACTTAACGTACACGGAAATTCCATCATTTATCTGAAGAAAAAATCCTGAAATATCTGGCTATGATCACGACCTTTTTGGGGGAAATCAGATACAAATACATTGGTAAGGTTCATTAAGGGAGACAGTAAAATTTTTGGAACTAGTAACGAAAATCGCATAACGACGACTGAATAAACAGGTACTTGTTGAGGGAGCAGGGCTTTGGCTTTACATTACGGTAAATGAGGAATACGGGGAGTAATGCCAGCAAAATGAGTCTAACTTCCCCAATTCGCATCGCAGAATCACAAAATTTAGTGAAATAGAAAGCTAAAAGCTTGCTTTATAAAGAGTACCTACTAGGATTTCAATTTGACTTATGGTCAGAATATTATAGATTACTTAATCTTATTTTTCATATTACTCAAATTAGAAAGCAATTTGAAGGTGGAGAACAAGTAGTCATTATAGCCTTACTCTTCAACTACATTTGTACAAAATTTGGGACAAATCGGTGAAAAAACCACGAAGTTAGATTTAAAACGGCAAAGCATTCCAACACTGTTATTTCGTTGCTAACATAGTTCCTAAGTCTTCCTTAATGACAATTTTTATAGGCAAATCATAAGAATATTCTAATCAATTGACAAACTATAGAAACTTGGGCTTGGAAAAAACTTGATAAAAATGCAATGAAATCAAAATGACATTGCACTGGGTGGCAGCAGTTTTTACAGTACCAAATTGCATAAATTATCCTGTGATACATATATGAGTATCTACCGCTTATACATTCATGTTTGTAATGTACGCGTGCATGTGACCCCGGCTCCAATATGACTGGACAACTCTTCTGATAAGATAATGATGTCCAGTGGGTTCCACCAATGCAACATACCATTATACCATATCATCCACAGTTTTTCCTCGTTTGAACTCAAAATTCACATGACCATCCTGATAACAACAGCGCATGCTAAATGCTAACGTACACAACCTTATCCACCTCACCTGACCAAAACCATGTGCAAAATCACAAGACTCCAAATTACTTTATAAAAAGCTTGTACTCAATTCGCTCCTCTTTCATTCTCCAGAACACAGCAACATGAGCAGGTGACACAACTATTTTTCGAACCTTTTCAAATCTAGTCAGTTTACAATGGCCCAAGAGGAAAAAGTTCCGCTTTTGATCCCCTCCCCTCAAGTCCCGTCTCCTCTTTACCCCGCCTTTGTTCCTCCCAGAGGTTACTCCTTGCCACCTCCCCCACCTCCTCCTTACACCGCCACGGATACCTACCGACCTTATTATGGCACACCCATGCCCACTCCCGAACACAGCCCAAGGCAACCGCGAGGCTACACCAGTTTGTCCGTCGGCGGTTTAATAGCCATTGGAATAGCCCTGGTCATTCTTTTTAGCGTGGTTTACATCAGCCACAATAAGCACAAGTATATCAATTCCCCAATTCTTCGCCAATCTGCTGCTGAAGAGGGTTACAAGGACATTAGCATTCCCCAAGGAATGCTGCGTGGCTTCACCCGAAAAAGTCGTCAAGGTCGAGATTTCACCGCTTACTACAAAGTGCCTTATGCTGAGCCACCCTTGGGGGACCTCAGATTCAAAGATCCCATTGCTCCACAAGGTGGATGGGATGGAGTGCGTGCCATATCGGAAGTGGCTCCTCAGTGCATTCAAAAGGAAAAGTATTCTGATGTAGTACATGCCGTTGGAGAAGAGGACTGCTTGCATGCCAACATCTACGTACCGGAAGTTTCCGTTGAGGAACCACTTCCGGTTATGGTGTATATTCATGGGGGAGGGTTTACGGATGGAAATGGGAGTCGCTACGGACCAGAGTACTTTATGGATGAGAATGTGATTGTAATCACGTTCCAGTATCGTTTGGGAGCGTTTGGCTTTTTGAATTCGGGCGATGACGTGATTCGAGGTATGATTTAACGAATAAGGTTTGAAAATGTAACAGTGAGTAAAATAAGCAGTGATTTTCTGGCTGATTTTTTAGGAAACATGGGCTTCAAAGACCAAGTACAAATGCTAAAATGGACCCGAGACAACATCCACCATTTTGGAGGGGATCCCCAACGAGTGACCATTTACGGAAACTCTGCTGGAGGAATGAGCGTCAGTTTTCTGATGCTGAGCCCCATGGCAAATGGCTTATTTCACAGGGCGATTACCCAAAGTGGAGCAAGTATTTGCGCAAACTTGGACGTGGTCTTTGACAAAAGTCCAGAGGTTACTTTAAGGGAAGTGGAAAGGGAACTGGGTTGTGATGCCAATGACACTTCCAAATTTTTAGAATGTCTTAGAACAAAACCCGCTGCAGATGTGGCATTGGTCAGAACTCCAAAGACAAGATATGGACTGACTGTGGAGACCAGGAATGACGACCATGTTTTCATGCCGGATAATCCTTACGTTGTAGCCAGAGATAACCCCAATAGAGTGCCTTATATTGTGGGCGTGGTAAACGCAGAATGGATTCCTATGGCATTGGGCGTTTTAGAGGATGAAAGATTTGTCCAAGAGTTGAATCGGGATTGGAGTGGATATGCAATGCAAATGTTCAACGGAGCAAACATTACCAAAGTAGAGTTGGACTCGGTGAAGGATTTTTATTTTGGCGAGAAGGCCATTGGAAATGAAACGTTAAGAGAAATGATTGCCCTGACGTCAGACAGAGGATTGATTCATTGTAGCTATGTAAGCGCCAAGTTGCATGGAAAATATAGTCCTACTTATTTATATTATGTGAGTAAACCGCCTTATAAAAGTTATGCGGAGAAAGCACAACCGGATTTTCCAGCCAAGGAAATGGGTCTCCTAAGTCATGCGGATGAGCTACAGTTTATATTTCTTTACGATGGTTATCCTGAGATTAAGATGGGAGATGAGGAGTACTTCGAGTTTAGCAAGTTTATGGTGAAAACCTGGGCTACTTTTGCAAGGGATGGGGAGCCACAGCAAGAGTGGCGGAGGGCGACAAATGGGGAGGAGGATAAGGATGTGTTTTGGTTTGAGTTGAATGATAAGCCGGGAAGAACGGAGGTGATAAGGGAGAATATGCAGTTTTGGGATGGGTTTACGCATGAGCAGCTTGGATATGCGGGTTAGTAGCGATTTATTAAATAGTTAATAGATTTGCAATGTTTAAACGAATATATTTTTTATAAAAATAAACTGTCTTATTTTATTTGGATTCTAAAATTGTTTATTTTGCGCGTCGTGTCTCTTCAACTTGCCTTTATTTTCCACATTTTCCCACAATCTGAATATTGCACCTTGCACCTCACCTGTGAATAAAATTCATGTTATCAATTATCACTCGATTTGTTCTCAATTGCTTTTCACTCCTAGAATTTGTGCTTAGCAATCAATGAAGCATATATTATGTTGTATGTATATTAAATTGTCCTTTTATATTCTACTCCCACATCACACATCTCAAGTCTGCCTATGCATATTATGCAGTTAGTGTGTTGTTAATAAATCGAACTTCTGATTCAGATTCACTCTCAAACCTTATCTTTCAAGACCACCAAGTAAATTAAACACAACCAAATACGATAAAAATCTACATGGCTTATTTTTATTTTGACAATAATGAACGTTAAACGTTCTGATAACGTTAGTGGCTATTGCTATTACTACTTTCTACGTAATTAACGAAATTGAAAAATATGTCTCCGTGCCTATTAAAATAATATACTTGAAAACTATTAATTTAGAATTCAAACATGTATTTAATAAAATTAAAAAGGCCAACTTGACAGCTTTAACAAATTAAAGCCGAACTATATTAAGAAAGCTAATTTTGCAAAAGGTGGTATTAATTCACGTATTGCCACCTACCAAGGCAATTAGTTGTCAAAGCAATAAGATTACGCACGAACGTATCAATAATTGCGTACTTGTCCAATTTTGGGAAATCTTGTGCATGTAAATTTGTTGGGAACGAGATAAAAGAAAAGGAAGTAGGTATTGACTAAAACGAAGTTCACCTACATTTTTAACACTTCTATTAGAAAATATATATGTAAACATAGAAACCCTTCTACTCACCTGATATATATATATTCTGGAACTCTAAAGATTGTGTTAACGAGCTTTAAAAACTAAAACTTTATAAAATGTTTTTTCGATGGATAAGTTGCCTAACTTTGTTTACAATTGAAATCTGTACTGCACATCATATAAATGGAGCAAAACATTGCACTGAAAAAGACTGGCTTCCTTTTCTGTTCCTAAAGTATGTCAATTGGAGTTCTTACGCTCCTTATGCTTACCCAGTGACTAACTTAAACGATTTAATAAGGCCATTGTTACACAACCGTGTACAATTTGTTTCCATAACTAACTATTTTGGTGTGAATATTGAAGAACCTGAAATACCCATTGTAGTACGCTATGCTAGCTGGTCTAATATCAATTTTACTAATTTCAAAATAACTCAGCTTGCAGCACACAAAAACTATTCAATTTGTCCTCCGAAAACTGAGCTTGTTAATTCTGGTGATATTATTGGAAACTTATCATATTACGGGTTTGTGTTTCCAAAACGGCTGCTACTCAGCAAACCCTGGCACGGTGGCATACAAATACATTTACAAATGCCCCCACAGTTGCTAAAAGCTACTCCATCAAACACCATTGGACACATTGGATTGAGTGAGCACAACCAATTAGTTTTAGGGAAAATGTCCCTGCCTGTATTTCAAATTGTAATACCGATTGAGTATAAGCAGAGTGTATTAACCCTTAGCTTATTAAATCAATGGATTGCTTTCCTAATGGAAGAAACTGATTACATTAGTAAATATAAACCAAGTAGAAACTTTGTGTATTTACTAGCTTATACGCAAGGTAGCAAAAAAGTTGTATCTAAAGTATCCATTGTAATATCCTGTGATAACAGGATTAACATGAGCCTTTACAACATTAGCATTAAACACTTTTCTAGATTAAACGGAACTTCAGTTCTTGCAATTGCTCATTTTAAAAACTCAGCAAGAAACATTTGGAATTTCGTATATTCCGATTTAATCCTTAAGGATCCGTTAGACATGGGTTTACTAAATGGCAGAACTAAAGTAGCAACAACAAGCCATTTTACTAATGGTCATGTAATTCGTACTTTTCGCACCAACTTTTACAAAATACTAGAAATTTTAATGCAAAATAGTTCGTACTATGAAGATGCAGATGACATGCATAGTTGCATTTTCTTTAAAAATTCAAATCGAAATAGTTTTGTTAAAGTAGACCATGAGGAATGCGGCGAGTATTACAATTCTCCATTTTTAAAGTTGACAGCAGATGTTATCCCAGACGGCATTTTAGTTACCCATTCCCTTGTAATAACAGCAGCACATATTCGACTTCGGTTCATTGCATGTGGTCAAAGAGGCACACCAATGTTTCCGTTTGAACAGTTTGTTAACGTGTTTGATTTATTTGTGTGGTTATACATATTAGTTTCCATTTTAGTACTTGCAATAGTAATCTCAAAAGGATTTCCTGTTCACAAATATCCGTTAAATTGGTACGACAATATAATTCGTCTTCTAAAAATTCTTTTAGAACAAGGTGATCAGTCTTACATGGAAAAACGGCCAAATCTGCGGTTCATGATATCTGGGCTAATACTCGGTGGTCTTGTTTTGAGCTACGCTTACCGTAATGACAATGTATACAAAATGATTTTACCACGAGAGCCACTCTTATACAAGACGCTGAATCAGCTGCTAACTGACAATTTTACAATTTATAGTAGAGTGTCGGCAGTTTCCATACCCGATAATGCAATGCTTTGGCTGCCAATAAGCATAAGTCAGCATAGAGTTATGCAAATATACTTTAGTTCTTTTTTTGGTTCCATTGGAGCTACCAGTATAGTGCGTGAAACAATGACTGCATATCATAATTTTCTTTTAAGTAATAGTTCTAACATGTATAGGTCATTGGCTAAATTATATAATGTTTCGAAAATGCATTCAAGTATGTATTCAGTTCTAAACGAGTTTATAAATTTGTTACGGAATACCACTAATATCAAAAATCCATTTTTGCTGATTCACCAAATGCCGAAAAATCGTCGAGTGGAATTGGAAATGTCATTTTATCAACAAGAACACAAATTGTACTTAGATGCATTGACTTCATGTAATAAGACAGCTGTAGTATTTTCTGAGCATGAAGGTATTGAGTTTGCCCAAACCTTGAGAGATAAAGAAGTAAAATTTGTCTCCATAGGAACAGAAGCGTTTGGTCAACTAAATGTAGGAATAAGAATTGAAGGTTACGTACCACCCTCGTTATTAAATGTAGTTAGGAATCTCAAGTCGTCTGGAATAGTAGAGTGGCTCTCCAAGGTGGGTATGTCAGTAACAGATTTTGAGGATATTACAAAGAACAAGGAGCCTAAAAGTGCTTCTCTGCAAGGAAACATAGTAGTGATTTTTGTATTGCTTTGTGCAGGTTTGTTAGCAGGGATTGTGGCATTCTTTGCGGAAAAGGTTAAGCGGATGCAAATGCTAAAACATATTATATCGGGTAGCGCATATGTATGGAGCGTTATCAAAGTATTTTTTAGGATAATTTCCAGATCATCCTGTTAAATTATATGTTGCATCGTACCGCGATACGAATGAAATACAACTGATCTTTTTAACTGTAATGACCAATGACACTGTATCAAATATATTCGATTTGTGTAAAAAAATCATGCCAAGTAAATAAATTGGCTTTAATATTAAATATGCAGAGCTTTTCTTACAACAGGCAACAATTTTAGACACCGTTGGCATAATTTTAAAAATAAAATAAGCATTTAGCTTCCAAAATGAATGAAAGTATATGCATAAACTATGCATTTGATTTTTGTAGTTATAACATACCTATTCTTATATACACTATATTGACTATATAACAAGTCAATTTGTTTGATTCAATTCCTTCTTTGTTTGTATTGTCAACACTTAAGTTGTATTGTCTAAACTTGTATACACTATTCCATAGAGCTGTAAAATTTTATAATTTAAAGCAAACAAAAATTTTTAGATAAAAATATGTTAATGATGAACCTTGTTGAAAGTCTGGTACTACAGAAAGGTAATTCACCAGAGTACTTTACACATATAAAATACATTAACGTTTACAATACATTTTATTTTTTATTAAAATACATAAAACATTCGTAGTTTTTGTGTTTGTATCAAAATTACGGTAGACTTTTCAAGACCAAATCAAATTGGCAAGACACTAGATCAGTTTCGTTAAACAGTAATATAGCTAATCAAAATATGCACGCAGAAACAAAATAACGTTTCGCAAGGTTTAAGTTTGTATAGTGTACAATATGGCTTTGCAGAAGACATGATACTGTTGTTAGTGGTTTACATATCATTAACATAAAGTTGAAACATGTTTACTGGTGATAAATATACAAACAATATTTGCAGTGGTCGTAGATTGAATTTGTTTACAATTTTTACTTTCTAGTTAGGCTTGCACTTATAACTTCATGATTTGTTATGTCACAAAGTACAAAAAAACAATAATAAGCTTGGCGTTTCAATAAAGTTTTTAATCTATGAAAAACCTATGCGTTTATAGTACTAAATGATTTTTATATTGGATTCATTATGGATAAAAAAGCAAAACTGGATTCTGCGTAACATATTGGATGCTACATGAAACCAAATATTCAATTTTGTCAAAAATATATCCAAAAATCTATTCCGCAAAATCAACATTTACTACGATTAAACTAACTGCTAAAATATCCATAATTTAAAATAAGTTTACAATAAGTTTTGAATTTTTAATTGTTTACGTTTGTTGTAGGTTTTTTTGTATATACCAAGTTGTAACACAAGCACCGATTTCCAAAAACAACACTTGTACTGCCAGCATGTTACCGAATAAAAATGTTACAAATAATACTAATATATTACCAGACATTGTTATCTTTGAATCTAAATTATAATTCTTTGTTTTATTACTCTGTCGAAGTTGAATAAGCTCTAAAATTATTTTATTCAACCAGTCCCAGAATCCGGCTTGGTTTGCTGCTTTTATTTTTGTAATAACATTTGGGGGAATTCTTCCACCAAACAAAAACACAAGTTTGTAATCCAGCACCGTTTCTTTTGCAACGGATACATGATTTGGGTTTGTTGCTTTCCGCTTGAGTTCATTACACTTCCATTTTGGTAAAATGAACGCAATCTTGTTACATTGATCAAAGCGCTTTTCCATGAACTCATACTGAAGTTTTTCTAATGGCTCATCAATTGTTTTTACTTTATCCTGCAATATCATATTCTCTAATTTATGCAATATTTCAAATGATTCAGGTAGTATACTCGAATGTTTATACAAAAGTTCTTCATACGTTATATTAAAGTTTATGTGATGTTTTCTGTGCATCAGCAGTTTAAAGACGACTCCTACATGAGTGGTTATCAATACATCAATCACAGTATATCCTGCTTCCTTAATGTAGACATTTCCTGATAAACTATGTTTGTCTAAAACCACTTCTGATTTGTTAATTGGTATAACTTGCTCTTTCCAATTTTCAAAACTGTACTCAGAATAGGCATCTGAATATATAAAAAACTTGCCAGCTACAAGATCAGTAAAGTGTTCATACAAAACGGGTCTACGAGGAGATAACAAATTATTAATGTTTTTGCTTTTATATCCATTAGTAAGAATGAAAGCAGCGAGTAGGTAAGACGCGACAAAGGGCTTGTGTTTAGACAAACGAGAAAATCCATCGTATTGTTCCACATGAATCTTTATAAAACTGAATAAACTGTTTTGAACGCTTACTTTGTTGACTAGAGTCGTCCAAATAATAAAGGTTATGCCCGACAACAACACATAAAGCCATACGTTCACATCATAAATATTGTACAGTTGTTCAAACGCAAGCGGATGATTTTCAGGAAATGCACACGAAATCAAATTGTAAGTTCCTATTGGATTGGGTATTGTAGCACCATATATCCAGCGTTTACTAAAATCTTGAACTAAAATGTTGAGATTAAGCCGACCTTTTTGTCGTATTTTTAACTGAGGATTGCCTTTATAATCACAGGCTGCACCAGTACTGCTTTGTGATACATAATTGAATGAAATATTCCCCAGTATTGCAAAAAGCATGTTTAAATACGCTGCACCACTGTCTTCTTTTATATTCTGAATATAGATTCTGTTTTTGGGTATACTGCATCTATTAAGATATTTATCAAATTTTAGCGTGTTTTTTGATGAATCTGATATACGCCAGTGTGTAGCTGATGTACGAAATCCCGCTCGGTAAATAAAATTGGCACTTAATAATTTCCACTTCATATTATCAAAACACGTTAGTGCATCTACTTGAAATAAATCCGAATCTATACAAATGTTGCTAACGTGCTGCTTTACTAAAGCAATTAAGATAACGTAGTTTGTATACCAACTTCCTCGAAAACGGTTTATAATTATGCACCCGGATATGTGCATACACTGACGCCAAGTTTTTGAAACATTTAGATCACGAACTATACTTATTAGAAACACAGGCTTTGAGGGAGAAAGCGATTGATCAAAATATTGCAAATCAGAATCGAGGTGTCTAAGGACGTTTTTATTGTAGTGCCATATTTCGTGATAGCGGTAATATATATGTGATTTACTGTAAACTTCATTTGAATTTACATCTGGGTAAAAATCAGCAATAGGAAAAACAGCTATACTTATTTCACAAAGCCAAGGTTTCGATTTTGTACTAAACTCAGAAAATGGCAAATTTGTGCAAGCTGAATCAGATTTTAACACGTGATACCATTCTTCACTGTAAAGGTTTGGACAATCTGGTAACACTTTGTGAAATGTATAGAACTTTTTATTTTCAAGAAACTCCTGTAAATACCATACTAGAATATGTTTTGTGGGCAAGTACTTTAAAGCCGGCACTCTAATAATATATGGTACGTATAAAATTGGTTTATGAAAAATGTCTAATCTATGGAAATTTGTAATGTGTACCAAACAGTCGGAACTTCTAAACGGAGTAAGAATATCGCCAACATTGACGATGGGAGGATTTCGCTTTATGTTACCGTTAGCTTGGTTAAATTTCCTTAAAAACGTTCTCAAATTGGTATTGTAATTAATAACACTGTCATTTTTGAAAATACCAAATGATTTACTTTCTATGAAACATGTAGAAATATTTAAGCAAAAAAGAAAAATCTTACAATATCGTTCTATTCTTATCATTCTAAGTTAGACAGATTTTATATAAATTCATCACTTTGAAATTGTTTGATGCAGTAGAGTACTTTGCTGCAAAAGTATTTGCAACAACTATTTAGTGAGTTGTCTGGTTTTCTAAAATTGTTTAGGTAAATAATATCCAAAAAAATATTGTTTGTCTAAAACAAACGGTTATTTGTAATTCACCAATTGAACAAATTTGCTTGTTATTTATGTTTACATTATCCAACTTCAAATCTACGCAAGTAAAATTCTCCATACTACGCAACTCTTTAAAGACTAACAAACAAAGTTTAAACCAAAAGAATGCTATTAGTTGCAAACAAATTTCTTTCATTTTCAGTATAAACTTGATAAAAATGAATATTCTTCAAGCAATCTTGAAGTATGAATTGCCTAGAAAAACATGACGCAATTCAGAAAAGTCATTGCAAATATAATTTCATATACTATATTTTACAACCATTGTGTATCTATAACGAATCAGATTTCATCTTACCCTATGCAATCAACCATTAATCCTGACACCTTCCGCAGCACTTAATTTTTAGTTTCAAACATGAGTGTTAAGCTTGAATTTTTGTTTCATTAACCAGAGTTCTTTACGATTTGGCAAATCTGTTATGTTACTAATATGTATGACAATAAATGTTATGATAACAAAGTAGCCCTACAGGAAATAGGGTGCTTATAGACTGAAACATTCAAATAAACTAAATTTGGTACATATGTTCCTATATTTAGAAATATTTTGAGCGCAGTTTCAGTCGGAGTATTTAGCATTCATCATAGAAATACAGAAATAAAAAAGATGTATTCATTAATATCGTTATTAGAATAAATCTAGCTTCAGGACAATTAATTTATATAGAAGACATTAATTTACAGAAAAATCCACCCATCCAGTCCCCCACTTACGTATTTTCTCTTAGTTCCGGTTACAATATCGTTTAGCTCTAGAAATTGCCATGCTTTATGACAAACACAAAATATTTGGAATTTTCACAGACTGCAAAATGACAGTGTCAAGGGAAAATGAATCATTTTAACCAAGCCGTGCTATGCTTGCCCAATATTTAAAGTATCCAGCGAAAAGATTCTATTATCTAAACCCAGCGTAATTTATTCCCATTTTAATTTTAACGAATTAAATCTGCAATAAATGTTTATACAAGGCACAAAGCGCTCAGACTATAAAAGCTTCGTTTCAATCTAAAGTTCAACAACAATGTCACGCCATGAGACTAGTACCATTCGATAGAATACGTTTTGGGCTATCTTCTGGAAAAAACCGCATGTCGTGACGCTGCTGTATAAGCGAGATATCGAGCGTCAAAGTTGACGCTATTTTACAGTAGGTTCAAAAATGAAGAGATATTTTTTAGATACTTACAATTTTCTGTATTTACAGGTGGTAAAAACCATATTAAATGGATAATTATCTCAAGACATAACTTCTAAATTATTTAACCGTATTTACTTTAGCAAAATTCATTGAATTTATTAGCTAAAAACGTTCCATGCATAGGAAATTTTTGTAGTTGGTTATAATTGATTCGACTATAAATCTAACTAATTTTTTTTCAAATTTGATAACAATAGGTGTGTATTATTAATGTAAAAGCTATTTTATGAGATAACTACCCATTTTTAATGGTTAGCACCACTTGAAAATAATAAAAAACAGGAAAAACGACAAAAATATCACTACGTTTCTGAACCTATTGTAAAATCGCGTCAACTTTGACGCTCGATATCTCGCTTATACAGCAGCGTCACGACATGCAATCTTTTCCAGAAGATAGCCCGAAACGTCTTCTATCGAATGGTACTAGTCTCATGGCGTGACATTGTTTTTGAATTTTTTAGCTAAGAAACAGTGTCTTTAGGTTGAAACAACGGTGCCGCAAAGTGCAAGGGTGCAATAAAGAACTAGCATGAAGGCTACTTAAGACAACTATTGAAGATCATTGAACAATCTTGGCTTGGTCCTGGTAAAGTTCTGTCGTAGGTTGCGGCCGTTTGACATTATTCTAAATTCCAGAAAACAGCGCGGCGATTGGAACTTGTGCAGCAGAGCTTGTTTGTGGGTGGTCTTTCTTCTGAACTCAAGAACTTTTGGAGTGACTATTGACTAATTACTTGTTTCTTTAACTACATTTTTAAGTGAATTGACTGCTGCCTTGAAGAAAACACGGAATTTCTAAAGGTAAGTGATTAACATTACGGATTCCTAAATTGATTTCAGAAGTTCGGAAGTGTTTTGGAGGTATTATTGGCTGGATGGCTAACCGGTGGCATTTAGCATTTTAACGGATTTCGTTTTGATTTCTAGATAGCGATGGAGGGAAAAAGAAGGCAGGAAAGTGGGAAGGAGGAATGTACGCCTCCAAAGCCAAAGAAGTTGTGTAACGGGCAAGGGGTTCGTGCTGGAAACGGAAGTCACCTGCCACCGAATTCCTACCCGGAGATTGCTCCAGAATGTGTCCAAGAAGTGGAGACAAGTCAGGGACTGTGTGACGTAACCTTGTGGTCTGAAGACGATGTTCGTGATGCCATTCTGCAGGAAGGAGGAGCTGCATTGGACAGCCTGAAGGACCTTGAGAAGTACCCGGAGTCGCAGTCATCTTCAAAATTCACCGATGAAGAAGAAGTTTCAATTTCCCTGATAATTTCTGTTAACCCCGAAGAAGGAACCCTTACCCTTAACAACTTGCAAAGTGATCCACTGCTAGTCTTCCTCAAGGTGGCTGAAGGCGATGGCAGATTTCGATGTTCTGTGTGTCATGAAGTGGTCTCCGGGAAAGGTCAGTACATCCAGGAGCATTATTGGAGTTGCCATACTACCAAATTTCAATGCAATTTATGTACGTTTCGGGGAGGAAGTGCGAATGCACTTAAAAGTCACATAAATTTAGTTCACACGAAACAGTATATCATTGAGTGTGAGATTTGTGGTCGGCCAATTCGCTATGGCCAGAAGAAGGGCCATCTCTGGAGCCATTATAGTCCTGAGGAGAAGAAACGGCTGGAGCAAGCCAAGGATCCCTGTGTGCCAAGGAAGTCGGAAAAGAGGGAAAAGTGTGACAAGTGCGGAAAGACGTTTGCGGGATTAGGCTACTTAAAAAATCATCAAAAGGCCCAGCATCCTTTAGAAGAGGAGGAGAAGGAGGCGTAAAATACGACTGTAGCAAAATGAATTACGTTGACTTATAATTAAATTGGGAATTTTGATGTTATAGTGTATAAATTAATGTTAATGCACACAAAGTTTAACTGGTCTAAAACTAGTAGTTTCTCTCGGTTATTTTTAAGTCATTGATCATAAGTTACAATATTTGTTAGTAAATTGTATAGATTTTAAAGACTTATTCTGCTGTCAGGATTTTATTGTTAGATTACGCTGTTGTAATAATTACTTGTAATAAAAGACTTTAAACGAGAGCTGTTTTGGTTTACTGCTAAATTGCATAAACATTTCATCACATTGAAAGAAATTTTAAATTCGTTTCAAAATTTACATAATTTTATCAAAGTCCGTGAATAATGCAATTTAAAGAATGCTAAATCAGATTTAAAAACACTTCAGCAGATATGCACACTATACAATGAAAAGTATACGTAAGAAATCATGAAATCATACAAAATTGAAAGTCAAGCAGTACCGGAAATTGTACGTCATAATGTATGAATAAAATGTTAGCTTTGTTTGCTTTATTCGGTTTACCTATAAAAGTAGCATGTTAAGCTATACATTTACAACTTATTTTACACTGGCATGGCATAATATTTCCAAGCTGGTCTAATAACAATTCAAGTCGGATTCAAAAACAGAAAACATGGGAAAGTTTCTATTTAACTGTTTCCTTAGTTTAATTTTTATATATTGCAGTTTGAAATGCTGCGCAGGTTATTTTTGCGAAGTTGCTGTGGAGATTGATCAAAGGTGTAGAGTAGCTTTTAACGGTGGAAAATGTGGCGATGACCTGGTTGATAGACTTGATAAAGATACAACCTTTTCAAATTGTGTGGACAAAGCCCTCACTAATGCAGATGGCACTTTAAAAAACTATACATTTGAAACGTCCAGTGTAAGCACGTTAAAAAATACAAATGGAAATATAATAATATAAAATTACATTAATGAGAATGTTTTTAAATTGTGTTAAGTGCCGAGATAAATGTTGCCACCAATTCCTAGGCCACTACAACGAAAATGGAACATTTAATGTTGACAATATTATCAGTACAGTTAAAGACGTGTACAAAAAGTATTCTAACGCGACAGCTGCTTACGCTGAGAAAATTGCAATGCTTGCTGCGAAATGCGGAGAAATGGCTGGTACAAGTGATTTTAGTATTTAAAGTTTTTAACATTTTTAATTTGACAGTTTAAAAATAAGCACTTGTTGATAATTTCAGAACAAAGATTAGAAACATGGAATCAGATGGATCCAAATCGTACGGTAGGAAGTTGTGATTTAGATGGTTTATTTGCACATTGCTACTCCCGACCGGATTTTCTAATACAAACGTTTAATGAAACAGCGGAGGTAGGTTTATGAAGTATTGAATAATTGCAATAACTATGCAAACTATACTACATTATTATTGGCTAATTTTACAAATTGCATATTTTGTCCTAGATATGCGCCGCTCAAGGAACAATTTTGAAACGCAGAGAGAATCAAGCCAATACTAGGTTCTACTCTCCATAATATTTAAAAATTTGTATTCAATTAAACTACAAACCATATAATGAAGTACTTGATGAACAAAACACTTGATTAGCAAGCGGCTTGCTGCAAGCCATTTTTGGGTTTCTTAGAAAAATTTGACTTTCTGCTAAAGATGCAATTTTTAAATATAGTTTACAAATAATTTTCCACCTCATACCCCAACAACTTTTTTATAGCAATTAGTCAATTTCATTCAAATTTTACTTGCATTGAGAAGTTGGAGCCAGTGTAGAACTTATGTGTCAGTTGTAAAAGTAACTACGTCATATCTGCTATATAAATACAGCTTCAGTTTTGACAAAACATACAAAACTCTAGAAATAAGAGGTGTCAATTTACATTTTAAAAATTTACAACATTTCTGCAACATGACTAATTACAAGGAAATGAAATGACCAGTCATGACACATTTTGCTGCCAGTTATAGTGTGAGAAAATACGCAGCACGTGAATATAGTGTGGAAAATATATAATGTATAATATGTATATTTGATATGCATAAATTCTACAACTTCTAGTTATGCTTCTTTCACTCATGAATACATAAGTGGTTTTTGTATTACATTTATGTTTTCATAAACACAGTAAATATGTTGGAGAATCGTGCCAAATGTCAAATCAGTTATGAAAGCGTTATTGTAAAATGAAATTTGAACTACATACTTGATCAGAGCATCAAACAATCTCAAAACCACAATGCATACGCATGCGATTTGAAGTGCACTTCAAAGGAAATGACATTCAAATGATTAAAAAGTCAAGTAGTACAAAGTTTTTCTATAGTGCATATAAGCTACAAGTACTAAAAATGCTACAATAAGTTATTTTATAGTTTGTAAATATTTGATTCAAAGCAATGTACGAGCTAAATAACTGATCTTAGTAGCAAAATCAGCATTCATAACTTTTCCGTTGTACAGCACGTCGTACAGAAAGAAGGGATAAAACAGATTAGAGCGTAGAAACTAGAAACCATGACCAAGTTTCTATTTATTTGTTGGCTTAGTGCAGTATTTATCACTGGTTACATGAAATACTGTACTGGGTTTTCATGCGAGGTTGCTTACATTACTGATCGAGTATGTGGAGTATTTTTCAACGACACACAATGTAGTGGGAATCTAATTCTCAAATCTGATAACGATACAACCTTAACAAATTGCTATAATAAACTCATCTGTTTGACGCAGATGGCACTCCGACAAACTTTACATCGGAAACCGCAAACGTAAAATAAATATTGTAATACATAATGTACTTATTACACTATTGATAGTTCTTGTCTTGAAAATTTGGTAGTGCCGGGATAAGTGTTTCCATCAATTCCTAGGCCATTACAACCAAGATGGGACATTTAATCAAATAAAACTTTAGTAAAGTTGTAAAAGTACGCCCAGCGACAAATTATTGGCGTCAATTTTGGTGAAAAATGAATTCCCCAAACTTCAGTTGGTCTACATACCAAGTTTCAGCTCAATCCGAGCAAAACTCCCTTTGGGGGATGAACCCTTTCCCCCAGGGATAATTGGTTAACTTTGCTGAATTCCCCACCCTTCAATTAGTCTACATACCAAATATCAGCTCAATCCGAGCAAAACTGTAAAAAAACTACCCCTGGGGGATGAACCCTTTCCTCCAGGGGTAATTGGTTAACTTTGCTGAATTCCCCACCTTTCAATTAGTCTACATACCAAATATCAGCTCACTCCGTCAAAAAACAGCAGTACTATAGCAGATTAATTTTTCGGACGGACGGGACAGGACGGACGAGAGCGGACGGACGGGACACTCAAACAATATCATATACGCTGGGCGTAAATAAAGAAAATATTGCCAATGGAGTTAGGCAGGTGTACACAAAGTATTCTAATGCAACAACTGCATATGCTGAGAAAATTGCGCAGCTTGCAGTAGGATGTGCCAATCGAGCTGGTACGTTGTATTAACAGTTTGGTATTTGAATTATAAAAAAACTCTAAAACAATTAAAATACGTGGCATTTCAGAACAAATGCTAAAAGATTGGGTTAGGGTAGATTACAAACCCAAGGATGGGAGTTGCGAAATAGATGGTATGTTTGCAGAATGTTATTCTTTTGCTGATTATGTGATCAAAGGAAACTGGAATGCTACAACCGAAGTATGCTTTACGAATTTCACGACTTTAATTTAATGTAAAAACTACGTACAAATTCTGTATCGAGTAGTTCTGCTTTGAGAAGGTATGTGCCTCACAAGGAACCATTCTGCCACCTTTAATTAGCCACTAAACACACAAGAAACATCAATTAACCACGCTAAGAACCCGAACCACTTATAAATAAGTACAAATAGATAACTAAATCAATTTCATTGTACGGCATTTGATGAAAATATACATTCTGTAATTTTAGGTTTGGATCAATAAAGCATTGAATCAATCAATAACAGGTTTAACCAACCGCAACCGCTGCCTTTTTGTACAATCAAATTATCGTTTTGACGTAAACTGTTAACTGGAATTAGAAATAAAATCTTAAGACGAAAATGGAGCATAAAAAATTGAACTCACCTTTCTTTCGCGAAGAAATTTGTTTACTACGAAAAAGCTTAGGATGAGGATGAGGAAACAGCATACACGATCTGTGTCTTATTAAATTGGTGTTAAAATACGATAATTGTTAAACCAATTAAAATTTGATTGTCATATCAATTATGCATTTTATAAATTACGGTTTTGACTAAGCAGAAACATGTTTAAAACTCCGTGTCAGCCTGCTTTAACTTTGAATAAAATAAGGAGGCTCAATAAAGTGCAACACTACGAGTCGTGATTGGAACATATTTATTTTAAAGTATTTATAAAACCAAAATGTAATGATTGTTGAATGTCAAGAAGCTCCGGAAATCCTTTTGTGTGAATCCTATACATGGACGCTCAGAAAATGCACTTCCATGTAACGTTATGACAACAATTTCATCATTCTTTAATACCCTTTTCCAAAGATACCATCCGCTTAGAGTATCTTTTCAGCTT
Organism: Entomobrya proxima; assembly: GCA_029691765.1. Taxonomy (NCBI): domain Eukaryota; kingdom Metazoa; phylum Arthropoda; class Collembola; order Entomobryomorpha; family Entomobryidae; genus Entomobrya; species Entomobrya proxima. Next base: position 40,473,282 of record CM056168.1, on the reverse strand, counting down.
GTTGCTGAATTAGCAAACATGAGACGATTTCCAGTTGTTAGTGTGCTCATTTCCATTTTAGCATTTTGCTCTATAAACTACTGTTCAGGCTACTTTTGTGAATTTGCTAAAGATACTGATGTACAGTGTAAAGTGGGCTTCAACTACACATACACCAAAGAAACATTTAAGGTAAGAAATTTTAAGAACCGTAAATTTCTATTGAATGTAATATAGTTGATATTTGTTTATCTCAAATACTAGTGCACAGAAAAGTGCATCCAGCAATTCTTAGGATTCTTCCAAGATGGAAAGTTCAATTTGACAAACATTGAAAACGTAATTAGGACAGCGTACAAACTGTTTTCTAATGCTACAACGGCTTATGCTGAAAACATTGCAACGCTGGCAACAAAGTGTGCGAATGATTCTGGTACTGACACAATAACCATAAATACAAAAATGTCAATGCTTTTATTAAGTTTACATTCATTACTACAGAAAAAAAGGCTGAAAGTTTCCAAAATGTCCCAAACTTAAGGTGGGAAGTTGTGAAGTAAATGGTATTTTTGGATTATGTTACATTACCTTAGACTTTCCTTTACGAAGAAATTGGAATGCTACAGCTAAGGTAAATTCATAAAAAACCTTTAAATCGCGTTATTAGTAAAGCAGGTAAGATTTATACTACGTACATTGAAACAATGTTCACACATTTAATCATTTTGCAACCTCAAGCAGGTATGCGCCGCGCAAGGAACCACGTTAAAGTATGAAGAAAACCAAACAAAGTATGCAAAATATGAATTTGCAACAACAAAAAGAACTACCCCTCAGTCCAAAGAGAATTAGTTTGAATTCAACTCTAAACTCGGATGAGTAATCCTGATGTCAATCAACGTTTAGAAATACTGCAAACAAATTTATTATGCGAAATAAATCATAAACTCTCAAGACATTTATAACCATACACAAATTTTAAATATTTGCATTAGGATGGCATGATAACTTGAAAACTTTGTTTGTTCAGCACGATTAATAAAATAGTCTTGACTGAATCCAGAATCTGCATCCAGTAGCTAGGCAAAATGTGTAGTACATATATTTTGTAAATGTCAATTTCAAATTTAAAAATTGCAACAAAGTTGTCAAATAAAAACATAAACATAGTACCTGCATTCCTTCATTTCTGACAGAAAGATGACCGAATTCATGAATATTAATGTGTTGCATCGCACCATATATTGCTCAGCATGCAAGCTATGTCAACCGTGTGTACTGCTACATTACTTCGGCAAGCTCAAGGACAGGTTTTTTTCTGGTTTGTGCAGAGCATTGCAAATAGTGAAAATGACACTTGCCGTCAAACTACACCTTGTTTATGACACAGTGTGAATCACCAGCTATATATAAGTAAAAATACTTTATATCTGGAAAAGCTATTTTTGCTGCTAATAATATATGTTGATGCGTTTTGTATAGCTATAAAAAGAATCCAGTCAAAACATCTTTCTATTAGCTTTGTAAAGAGGAGGTCAGGAATGCATGTAGACGTGGCAGGGAACAAAAAACCTGTTTTCGGGATGTCATTATCAATGAAAGCGAAAATGGGATAGGATAATCTATTCTAGAAGAAAAATTTCGGCGCAATATATTTCACACGTGCCATCATTGGGGATGGTCACTGGGTTCAAAAGACGGACTCGGTAGCACCAAAAACTATAATGCAGATAGGTTTTTTGGGCAGTCTGTCATTTCCTTTTGCTAACGCACTGCCAACCTAAAAAAAGGTGCCGGTGTTGGGTGACAAATGGAACTGTAACAAAATGACTCTGCAACACAACTCAGGGAATCAAATGCAGTATTGGTTGGAAAAAGCGGTTGTTTTAATTCTGCTTGTCAATGTTTCACTTGTGAATAGTACCAAAAATGTGCCAAAGTTGAGGACAAAGCTGAAACTGTGTGACTCTGCAATATCTAGTTTTGATTTTGGTAGCAATAAGGCAATTCGAGTTCCTGTATTTTCTACAAAATTTTTAAACTACAGTTTTGAAGAATTCAAGTAAAATGTTCGACTTAATTCAAATTGGCAGAAAGTTGATAGGAAAATAATGTTTGCACGAAATGCATCTTTTCAGAATTGCTGAAGAAACTCTCAAAGCATGTCCAAACGGAGATAAGCCAGTATTCTTACACGAGGGCATAATGACTCAGGCCACCTTTGAAGCAGAGGTGAATCAAAGTCTAAGCCGGCTTTTGAGAACTTTTCATTTTATTATGGACAATGGCTACTTATCTGTAGGAAACCGAGAAACACGAACAGCAGTTTATTTTCCTCCCAACCAGTTTTGCATTAGTCAAATTATGTAAGAATCTTCAAATATTGATAACTCATAATATTTTATTTTGAAAATGTTTCCGTATTATTTGTGAATTTTAAAGAAAAGTAGAAAATGTTACCACAACCCACATCAAAATTTGTCCAGTACATAAACACCAGACTCCTGTGCTTCGTAAATGCTGCCCTATAGGAATGTTGTTGGACAGCTCAGCGGAGTGCATTGAAAATATGAATACAAAATGGGATCCAAGCTATATGGATGCTAAAACTTGGAAATTTATTGAGATCGAAGAAGCAAATCCTATTCTCACGTCGGTAATGCCTGTTTGTGAGAGCGGTCTACTGGAGTTCTGGAACACCGATAACTGCAATCTTGAGTAAGGAAAAATCTCACTATTCAAACTGAAGTGTCGATGATATTAAACAATTACGTGATTGTATACTTATTTTTGTGAAATTTCAAGAATTTAAAACGTTACATAATTTATTATCAAGGATATTTTTCTTACGAATCATATTCATGTAGGTTTCATCCAGTTACGGATAACACGGTAGCATTTCTTGGCGTTTACCGCACATGGGAATTTCTACAAGCTAATACTGACTGGTGCATTGACACAATGAATCACATGGAAAATGGACAAAATTCGTTAGTATTGTTTTACTGTGTCAAAACCAAGTTTAGCCATGTGAGTACATGTAAAATGTGCTTGCTTTGTTTGGATAATTTTAACAAAAATTTTAACTGCGGCTGTATTTTGGTGCTTTAAAGGATAGTAACCTAAACCACAAAGCCAGAGAAACCAATTTACTCTACATGTCAGCTTTATATGTTGGAGCAGGTTTTCATATGCTAACCACTTTTGTATATTTGATTACCTGGAAAAAACGCAATGTTCATGGAAAGACGCTTTGCTCTTGTACTGCTTCCCTTTTCTTTATGCAAATTTTTATTGGAACAAGACTTCTTGCAGGAACGCACGGAAAGCTGAAATTCACAACCTTGTGCTTTATAACAAGTTAAAAAAATACACTAGCCATTTTAAATTGACAATGCTTTCTACCCTACTTTTAATCATTAACTGCAACTGAATATACTTCAAACTATAGGTTATGGCAGTCAGTACTTCATGATTGCTGCATTTACATGGCTCGCAACTGTAAATTTTGACTGTAAGATAACAAGTTTCAATGAAATTTTTCCATGGGGCATATTGAGTTTGTTTCAAACTCTTATAATATGATAAACCATGCGTACTTTTTGTTTTTCAGTGTGGAGTACATTTAGGTAGTACATAAAACATTAGAATGTTTATCCATTCACCATAACAACAATTGTTGATAACAAATGCTTACTACCTTTTAGATCAATTCGAGCAAAGTTACCAAAGCATTCGAAACGATTTCTAATTTATTCAACTGTGGGTTGGATATTTCCTCTGTTGGTATCCACAATATCTCTTGCCCTAGATTTGGCTTTTAGGTATATAACTTTGTAAACAAAGTTTTTACACCTGTACAAGAATATAATTTAGATTCAAAATCAAATTCATATGAGTATAGGTGCCGCAACAGTCGAGTTCTAGTTCCTGAATTTGCAAGCTACTATTGCTTTGTTGCTCCATGGGCACAAGGCGTATATGTTTATTCCTTTCTCGGAATACTAATTACCGTAAGTTATATCTTTGCTGGACTTACTTTATTCAGCGTGTGCAACATTAAAAGAGACACCGCCATTGTGCGAGCCAACCAAAACGTGCCAAGCCTGGAAAGGTATGCTAAATTTATTTTTACTTTAAAAAATACTGACATGCAATTATTATTCAATTTTGAAATTGTTTCAGTGTTCTTTTATTCTTTAAATTGACTGTTGTCATGGGACTAAGCTGGGTTTTTGAAGTGGTTGGTTGGGCAGTTGCCAAGGAGCACAAAGATGATTGTGTTATCTGGATGATTTTTGATCTGTATAATGCATTATCAGCAGTACTCATTTTCATTATTTTTGTGTGCAGGCAACGCACAATTAACATGCTAAGAGAATCTTTTCCTACAGCGATAGGTATTATTTATTGACACCATTTCTTTTAAATTATTTATAAGTGAAAATTTGCATTAAAACTTGTTGCATTTTTTGACAGGGGTGGCAAACACAGTGTTCATTTGGTCAAAACGACTTAGTTTTTCTGAAAGTGTTCTGTAAAAATCACAACATTCAGTGGGTGGTTGCTGAATTAATTTTTTCTTCCAAGGTGTTTGGACAACCAGTTTTCCCGGACAACTTATTTTTCTGTATTGCAAACATAAACAAGCACTGGGAAGATTTTCCATAAATTAGAATTTGACAGATTATTTTTATCAATATGAGCTTGTTTTCAATAAACGAGAAACCAGCCTTGAATAAAGTTCTAATAATCAAAAGAGGAAACGATTTCGTCATTCAAGTGTAAGACTGACATTTAGCATCCAACTTTTGCATCGATGAATGCATGACTATTTTTAGAATTGAATTATTTATATATTATAATTTGAATGTGTTTACTCTTAATTGAAAATATGGAAACGTGACAAGTATCAAAGTGAAAATTTGTTAACATGATAAGAAAGTAAGTGCATTGTGTATTAAATTTGAACTTAGATTATTTGCAATGATAAGCAAGAAAAGTTCTTTCAACTTTCAATGAGATCATTGTTCACCTATAATATGGACTTCAATTCATTATTGAGGTAAAATGGTTTGATTAAACAACAACAGAACAAGCTTTTATGTTTTGCCTTTGAAACAACCCCGCATTTTCAATTATTACTACATACTTATTGAATTCGTCAAAGTTGACAAATAAGTTTATCAAATGAAAAATTTGGTTAGTTTTTTATAAATCCTGAGTAAATAAAACAAAACTTTGTAACACTTTTATCAATTGTATGAAAATATGTCATCAAATTATCATGACATTTAAAGACTACAAAGATATAACTTGTAACTTTATGTATGTTTGTTTAGTTGCTTGAAGCATGTCTAAGAAAGTCCAGCACAATAAAATTTATCTGTATTGAATCAATAAATTTTAATGGTCTGAATAGTAATAAATGATATAAAAGAGTGCATTAATTGTATTAAAATAGTATACCATTTCACGTAATACACTAGAGATGACAGTTTGCAATATTCTGCCACTTTGTGTATGAACTTCAATGACGTTTGTTGTAACTCTAAAACTGACTTCTAAAATTGACTTTGCTTCAAAATTGCAAACGACATTAATCATTAATGGTTAATGTTTCATATCATAGTTTTCATTATAATATTAACCCAATTATGTATGTTTGATTCAGTACGTTCCTTGTGCTATATAAATTACGAAATAAATTTTAATATTCACAGAAAAATGGTTTTATAACCATGTAATAAAAATATACAGTCAAAGAAGATATTTGACAAAGGGAGCAGGCCCTGCGGAAATTCGAGTAATCTTAGGAAGGAAACATAATTGCAAATAAAATGAATTGTTCACTTATGAGCCACCTCGATTTTGTAGACTCGTTTCGGGATTCTACCGACTGTCTTTATTTGAGAGCAGAAGTAAACACATATTACAGTCAACAACTTATGCGTAACATTCTATCTGTGTGGCGTATGGACAAATCGCCTGGACAATATCGTCTCCTATGGTTGTTTTACTAAATTCTGTAAACTACAGATTTGTTTATTGTCAGTCGGCAAAACAGGTCCAATTATCTCTTTGGCAATTTTTTGTGTTCACAGGTCCATTTAAAGTAACTGTTTGGTTTTGTTTTGTCATATCAGTTTTGCTTGTTTGTGTCTTTATATTTTCAAACCATAGAAGTTTTGCATTTGGATTTATCAGTACAATCTCGGTAATTCTTACAATTGGAGCTACGACCAACTACGGAATGCAAAATAGACGCTCCTTCTTGTTCGTAACGTGGGGGTTGATTTCAACAATTTTGAGCTTTACGTACTCCGCTTGCGTTTCTAGCTTTCTTGAAAGTCCTCCAGAACTCAAAACGCTTTCTTCGTTTTCTGAGTTGAAGCAGCAACATTTTTTGCTTGTTTACGGACATTTCTATTCATTCTGGGTTACCATGTTTATAGTCACAGGATATTTTGCAACAATTCACACGTCATATAAATGCTTGATTTTCGAAATCTGTTGGAAACCCGAAAAGAAATAAAAAATTATCAAAATAGAATGTTGGTAACTATAACAAATTAGCAACAGCAACGGAATGGATGGAACTGCTTAGTTTAAAAAGCAAACTTGAAAATCTCAGCATCTCTGTTGTTTGGTTGGATAAAAAGTGTTTCCTGAGTAAAGAACTTATTTCTTTTGGAGCAACATTTTATGTATTTGCGAATGCAAGAAAAAAACAGGCTGCTTTTTTATTTCAAAAGTTGACACAATCTGGAGTTGTTCAAATCTGAAAAGGTGAAAAGTATTCCTTGCCTGAACTGCGAGTCAAAGATGCGTCAGCAAGATATGCGTACCCCAAGAAGTTAGTTTGGACAGAGACGGGAGCTCTAGCATCACTCAAGATGGATGGAAAAATATCAACAGTATTTCTTTTATGGCTACTTTACACTTGTTTTTGTGTTGAAGTTCAAATTGACAAATAATTATGGTGCAAGCACACATTCGTTGTTGCCGCAAATATATATATTTTTTTGTATTTGCACTTGAAATTATAAATTCAGTATAAAATTCGATAATGTTGTATGAAAAATACTTCAGATTTATTTGCACAAACATTAATATTTTTATAGCGGTTGACCTCCCTGACCAGTTTGCATTGCACTTGTTTAGTTAACAAAATAACGTTAAGTGTGTTAATAAAAACTTCATAACAAAAGTGCGTTTCTGTCTTTTCATCAAATGTCAAATCAAATCTGCTGAACCGTAGTAAAATGCTATCAACATTTGTGCAGCAATTGTTTTTGCTATAACCTTATACTCAAATGTGTTGGTTTTGTTTTTTGCAACGCAAATTTTTGATTGCCATAAAGATTTAACTATATTGTAACACAATTTGTTGCACTGTGTAATTCTTGGCAGTGCTACGTCAATAATAATGTATGTGTTAAATGTTACAAAACAATTAATAAAGTACACGCAACTGGAAAAGACTACCACCCAGCCAAAAGTATCCAAGCACCAAGCACTGCTAAAATAAAGCCTAAGCCCATAGAGACCGCCCCAATCCCTCATCATAAAGTCTCCATCCCAGTTTGATTAATGCAATGCAGTTGAGCATATAATTTAAATGCATTTCAATTCCACGGCAGATTTTCCAAAACTCGGAGACAACTTTCAAAAATACAAATATTGACATGACACATAGTGTAAAGTAACTGTATGTTCGAATCGCTTCACACCAGCAGACCTGTAAAACAATAAATCTTAAACCTAATACAATGTAAATATTTAAGTTAGATCCAAGAATTTTTTAAAAACTACAAAAGGAGCGTCAAGTTCTGAAAATACGAATAAACTCGGTAATCCGGCAGCAAGAGTAGCAAGAATAACAATGCTGCAATGCAACAGAATTCCAAGAAAATCCACTGAAGGGTCAAGCTGGAGTATCTTTTTCAGTTCTAAATTATAAAGACAATAAAGGTTAACAGATTTATCACAATTTATATAAACTTTCCTTGAGATTATAGTTTTTCCATATGAAAATATGGTTTCGAGAGAGAGCTGCTGTGCGTATTCGTAAGAACGATTACATTTTCGTAGTTTTCGATACAGAATAAGTAGTTGAACCCACTACCAAGTCCTAAAACACAGAAAAATTGAAAATGGAACAAACCTAAACTCTGTGCGGTTGTGTCTTGCTTAGCTAGATAGCTGTACATAGCAGCAAACAATGAACATAATGTAACAAACACAATGTTCAGGACTGAAAGGTAGAGAGGCATTCTTTTTTCAAGGGCAATTTTACTTGAGCTTGTGTCTTTTATATTTCAAAACCGTCTCAAAATCAGTTTTTGAATTTTAGAAAACCCTAAAATGATGCTATATCAAACTCGAGCGTTTTGTAATTTGTAGCTGACGATTTTAAAGCTTAACATACATAGCCCAGCACAAACGTAGCTCTAAACGTTGCATTTTTGCTAATCAATACAATGGACGATATGCATAACTGGCCATTTTTGGCCCCCAAAATAAAAATCGAGTTTTTGCTCTAGAATCATAAAACAAGCAAGAAGATTCATTCCAGTCGAAGTTTTACCTTGATTTGACTAATACGTCAAAGGTTATGAAGTTTTGAATATCACGTGTTTGGTAACCTGGCACCCGCAAATGGTAAGCAACTGGATTTACTTGACTGGACATAACTTTAAGACTACGGGCACATGCGCAAAGGTTTAGGGGTCTTTCAAAAGATTGAAAATCAGTGATTAACATCCGCATTTATTTTTGTAGAAACGTTGTTCTTTATAACATTTATGGGTGACGCAACATAAATTGGTACCCAAAAAGGCAGCTGTTTACACTAAAAATCGTTTTGCACCTGAACAATAGAAGTCACAGGTCACCATGATATATCAAAATGAAGCACTTAAGTTGGGCTATTTGTACATCTGTACCGCGGACGAAACTTATCGGGAGTTCAGAGAACGGTCCCGTTTCACTTAAAAAGTACGCCAAAATTCCACAAAAACCTTCATATTTTTTAATCTACTACGAGTACAGAGCTTCAAATAGCCCTACTTTAGTGCTTCATTTTGGTATACCGAGGTGACCTGTGGCTTTACCTATTTAGGTGCAAACGGATTTTTAGTATATGCAGTTGCATTTTTTCGGTGACAATGTATGATGGGTCACCTAAAATTCATAAAAAGAACAGCATTCTTATGGAAGTAAGTATGGACAATAATTGCTAAGTCTCTCGAATGACCTCTATACCTTTGACCATGTGTCTGTATTGTAAAAGTTATGTCCACTTAAGTGCATCAAGTCGCCGGCCTTTTGCTGGCGTCAGGTTACCAAACACGTGATTATCAAAACTTCATAACTTTTGACGTGTTGGTCAAACCAAGGTAAAACTTTGGCTGGAATCGTTTTGCTTGTTTTATGGTTCTACAGAAAAAACTTGATTTTGGGGGCCAAAAATGGCCAGTTATGCATATTGTCCTATGTATATATAGAAAATCCAGAGCACACTTTAGAATTAAACGTGCATGTAATATGCTCAGTAACCCAAAATTGAAAAATTATATCTTTCAAAGGTATATTTATAATTTTATACGTGTTTATAAAGGGACCTACAACTCTCTCCAGAAATCGTTAAAACATACATACAAATACTTGGTATCTGCTAGCACAACAACGACAAATGCCCTGATTGCCTAACGTATATTTTGTGTAACAATCTATTTATTTAAAAATGCAACTGTCCATCAGCCAATCATTAGCAGTAGATGTAACCGTTATATTTATTATCAGAACTTATTTAACATACCAATACAATTGTATCCAACAATTTATCAATGCTTTTACATACGTAATTACGTTAAAATTCATTTATGATCTACTTTTAACTGATATAAAAACCAAAGGATGAATACCTTTATTTCTTTTAAAACACAAACAAAATGTTAATTTTCTATTCAAGGTTACAAACGCATTTGAACATTTTCTCAAAATATATCTTCTTGTTTCAAACAAAAAGCACAACAGAGCAAAAACGCATCCAACCAGCAACAGAATAAAAATAATTGCTATGTTACCCTTCATGTTTGGTTTTTCCGGGTATAAATTGCCTTCTGGCTTTACAATCTTACCCAAAACGCGTACGTACCATTCAAATAAACCCGACACATATAACCACTTCAATCTGTTACGCAAATAAGGAGATATATAACCCAGTACGTTTAATTCGAAACGATATTTTCCAAAGGTTTCTTTACCGATACTTATGGTGCCCTTAACAAACTGCATTAGACGAACCGCAAATTGATTAACAACATATTCCGGAGCTACTATAGCTTTTTGTTGACAAGTTAACATTTCCTGCCACAAAATTGCATCGGTCCTTTCAAAATACAAACGGTTAATTATATTTGCAAATGTAAATGAATCAGGCATGATAAAAACTCCTGACTGGTATAAGACTGCTAAGTTTTCTAATATTTCGCTTAAAATACTAGCTGATTCATTCAGTAAAGTGCTGTTTTCCCTTATTTCTGTTAACAACTGTTTAGAATGTTCGTCAAGAAACCGAGTTGCGTCATATGCAGATAGCTCAGAGGATAATGCAGGAGAATATTGATACGAAATAGTGCCAGCATTTGGCTGAATGCTTAACCATTGTTTGGTGTGACGCAACACAGGCACTATTCCTTGTTCTATTTGACTAAGAAGTCTTTCAATAAAAAGCTCTTTAACTCTAGCGTATAGGGTAAAATTTGCTGCATTTAACTCTGAAAAGTTTTCAAAAGGAATATAATTTCTAGGAAGGATCATATTGTTAATGTTATTGTATTTATATGCATTGCTGATCACCACTCCGGTTAACAAGCAAGTAGCAATTATAGAACGTACTCTTATATCTTTGAAAACAGCAGGAGGTATTGGATCGCCTTGTTCAACCAGATTTTTGTAAACTGAAATCACATTTAGTACGAATTCCGACCAAACGAACTCAGCTTTAGAAGTTATACAAAATATTATAAAAGGTAGTAACAGCAAATTGCCCACACCGATGCAAATCCAAATATATTTGTCATACACACTGACCAATTCATAAAACACAAATGTGCTTAAACCTCTTGCTTTACCACAACTGACAAACTTAAAAGTTTTAAGGTTGTTGATAACATTAATCGGAGACAGGGAAATTTGAAATGTTTCTAGACTTTCTTCCACTGTCAAAACAGAATAAAATCGTCTTTCAGCACCGTAAATCAACGCCTCTTTTCCATTATAGCAGCTAGAAACTACGTCAAATGTATAATTGTGTATTACATTTTGAAAAAGGGCGGTATAGGATGAATATAAAAGTTGTAAAGCGTCGTTGTTTTGTTTGAAACGGAGATAAAGTGGCATGTCAGACTGGCATTTTTCTACTTTCAAAATAGGCCCTTGATCATGATTATTAATAAGATGAAACCAAAATTGTACTCCGGGTTCTATGGGATAGGATAAACGTTCTATGTTGTGGGGTTGCTTGTAGTTTATCCAAGTGTGAACTGAAATAGAGTTTTTAGGAAAGGAGTTGTTAAAAAATCCTATATTTACTGTAAATACGTCAAAGTTGGTAATTTTTCCTTTTTTGTTGACATGGCCAACAATAAACACATCACTTGATGGTTCGTTTTCGCAACAACGAGATGCTTTACGAAAATGGTAGTTTTCATCTTTTAAACCTTCCTGTTGAACATAAACGTAAAACGTCTGAGGTTTTGACAGCTTTCTCCATTCAAACAAAAGTACTTCTGTTCCATCCCATATGTTTGGGTACTCTTGGTATGTATATGAACTAAGCTTTTCGGTGTATTGAGGCGCAAATAAATTTAAGTGTATCATACATTGCCATGTCTTGTGTAACACTGCCATTTTAAGAAATTGTAACTGCACACATGCGCTAATAGGAAAATAGGTTGTAGGCATTGGTGACATTAAGTTGGAGTAGCTACAATACTGAGGAATTTTCATTATGTATTCTGATGTGTTGACGGTTTTGAAGTTTCTGGGTATCCAGGTGAATTCAGGAATGCCCCAATAAAACCAGACTGCTAATAGAGGAGTTAAAGCACGCAATATGTATGGCTCACTTCTTGACGCTGGAATATCAATAGCTTTAAAGTTATCAATTGTCACAATGCAGTGTTTGTCTCCAAATGGAGTTAAAGCTGCGTTCAGGTTTTCAACAGGCGGAATCTTTGAGTCTGACTTCCACTCGTTTTCGATTGTCTCTATGCCAACGTTAAACTCGTCTGTGTGCATTGGGTGAATTCCCAGAAAAGACACATTTGGATTTAAGCTAAGCTTACTTAATAAGTCATCAATCTTATATGTTGTCAGGTTTAAACCAGTGCAAGTACAATATATAGTAAGTAAAACAAAATACGTTCTCGCAAAATTTTTGGCCATTTTTTGTAATTCTTATATAAGGAAGGTTCTAGATTGAACTATAGACAAAAATACTGCGTTTGTGGTTTGTTGGCAACAAAATAGTGCTCTGTAAGTAAACACGCCACTTGTTGTAATTGCAAAAACTTTAAAAGATTTAAATTTACTTCTTGCTACATACTTACAATGTTTTATTTTTAATACCATTAAGATTATATATTTTAAATTAGTTTTTATTTTCAAATTTATTTTTTAACCGTGTTGCGAGTAGTTTCCGTTAGACTTATCCCATCATTTTGAGAAGTGATGAGTTGACCGCTTTCACGTGTTGCTAATTGTATTGCTTTATTAGAGTAAGATTTTGTATTCTACTATTCTAGTAAGTTAATAAAAAGGTTAAGCCATTAAATAAATGGCCTATTTTAAGTCTGTGTTCAGAGGACGTATGTAGGTCCTCATAGAAACCTAAATAGGTGCCAAGACAAAAAAATCCCTTGTTTCAAAATCTATTGTATTAAAGAAGATTTTATATGAGTTTTGCCCGTGTAAAAAGTGTTTACAATGATAAGATATTTTGATACTTTTAACATATCAACTTGATTTTACGCAAAATATATGCTTTGTCTTTAGGGGCATGTTACATGTGTTAAAAATGTCAAAATAATCATAAATCATATCATAATCATAATCATCATATCATAATCATACATTAAACATATTTTACACAAGTAAAACTCATATGAATTCCTTTTGATACAATAAAATTCGAAAAGGTGGGTTTGTGTTTGTCTAGGATTCCGTATTTAAGTCCCTATGATAGGGACTTTCATAATAAGTTCTCTGAACACAGACTGATTTTGTTGATTGTTCCAATTTATCTAATTAAGATACTTTAGATTATTTAATAAATCTTTTAAACTCCAGTTAATTATATTTACACAACATATATAAATGATCTTATATACACTTTCGTACACGTGGTGGTTTAGTCATTTTACAAATAATGTTTTTAAATTACATTCAAAGGTTAATTAATGTATCATCCCACGTTTCTCAGTATACTTAAGAAAGATCTACAAATAAGCAAATAGTTATTTCCAGCAATGGTGTATTTAATTTAATGAAAATAAAAGTTAGCATGCGGTCAACTTGAGCTGTTGGTTATGGTCATATTCTATTTTTGTACTTAATTTATTCTTTGGTTAGTTTTTGCGTTTTAAATTGCTTTAATACTAATAAGTTAGAAAGCCAGAAGTTAAAACTTTCATTTTCCCATAATAAATTGAATGTGCGTATCGAAAAAGGAAATCTATGGCGGCCAAGTTCAAAGTAGCGTGATTATTTTCTTTAATTAATATAGACAAAGACAGTTTGTTCGTCTCGCACAACTTCAAAAAACTTGTAGCCATGCATTTTTAAAGGTTTTTATTGAAACCAATCAATACAAAAAGATATATGCTTGCAAAAATTATGATCAGTTTGCGCTGATGTAACGTATGTATTCGTAAAAAACAATCCTCTTATTTTTTAAATAATTACAATCGCATTTTGTATAAATCAGTTTTTAAAAATGTAAATTTCATAAAATCCAGCTTGGTAACCACCCAAGATTAGTGATGGCAAAAATCGAAAACTAATCGCGATTAATCGCGATTAAACCGATTTTTATCTAAACGTTTTATCCAAAAATCGGAAACGGTTTGGTCGGTGAAAAATCGTTTGTAAACGTTTTATACAAAAATCGGATCGAAATTGCGATTAATCGCGATTTTTACAAATCGGTCATTTTTTGTGTGTGTGGTAAACCAAACATGTAAACATGATTCCTATGTTGGTCAGGAACTTCATTACAAAGCAGTTTTACACCAATTATTAGAGTTTATGGAGTTTTTTGATCATGTGTGTTATTTGTAATTCTGTTTATTTCAATTTGTAAAGGTTTAAATAGATTTTGTGACATAATTTCTGTAGTGGGCAAAAATCGCGATTTTGCCGATTAGTAAACGTTTTAAACACTAATCGGATCGGAATCGAAAATGTTTTGAAAAATCGAATCGGTTTTTCCGATTATCCAAACGTTTTCATCCAAAATCGGATCGGAAATCGTTTTGGAATCGCGATTAATCGTTTGCCTTCACTACCCAAGATTTCCTTTTTCGATACGCTAATTCAATTATTTTTAATGAATACAGTAAAAATATCTTTGTAACGTAATATACGGAGTACCTGGAAAGCATACATTATCTCTTTACAATCACTTACATTGCAAAATGTTAACATGTAACATGAACTATGACAGACTGGAATACCTTTGCAATTACTCGGGTTTTTTTAATTGAATAATAAATTGCTATACAAATATGTAGCATATTAAATTTCTTGAAAGCCACGATGCGTCAATAATATTCTAGGAAGGAAATACTTTGGATGGATATACTTTTGCATAGTCTAACCACAATGAAATATATTCACGTTGTCACGTTCTTACATTTCACTTGGTAGCACTTAATCTGTTTTCAAAACACACTAATAAATACATAAATAAGCAACAATTTTTCATGAAATCAGCTACCTTTGAATAAACAATTATGTCGCAACTGATATATCAAGCGCTAGAACTAAGCGAACAAATTTCTAAACGAATGTTTCCGTACAGTTACATGTTGAAATACGACCATGTCTTGCAAAGACTTGAGTTGGATGGTCGAATTATAACCCCCTTCAAAGTAGTCTGGGTAGTAGCAGGAATATTTGTGTGGACACTGAGCACCATTTACGTTCTAATTTACAAAGGCATTTACAATCCTGAAAGCTCTTCTGTTGAGCAATCATTCTACTGCGCAGTGGTTTCTCCAGTACTTGTCTTTTATAATGGTTTTATCATAGCAATTCTTGTAAACGGGGCCGATCTAGTTGATTATCTTAACGATCTAATTTTCCTACATAAAACACTGCTGCGAACAAAATATATGAAGACATTGCATACAGTTCATCACACTCTTAAACTAGAACTTAGCAAACTGTTTCAAAACAATTCTAGATATAAACCGGATTTTATTGGTCTTTTAATGATCTTTACTGTAGGCGCGCTTACTATAGGCAGTTTTGCGGTTTCTGTATCAGTGCTTTTCAAACCAGTGGATCCATTTACATTTGTTATTCAGGATTTTAGAAGCACACGCCGTTTCTCGCATTTTGAAGACATAATTTTAAGATGTGTGAGTGGATTCTTTCATATTATTAATTGTTGTGAAGCCCTAAGAACAATCAAAACTGCAGTACTCATAGCACTTTTAATGGTATCATTTAGTATTGATTTACTTAAATTTGTCAAAAGTATTCCTAGTCATCAGCTGGCACAAGCAATAAATTGTTACAAGACTTTGTTTTATGTTCATATGAAAGTTGTGCGATCTGGAGGGTTAGCGTTGTTTGTAACAGTTGAGTGCAGCATGCTCATATTATTGTTTGCTCTTGTAGGAACATTTATTGGAAGAAGCGTTTTGCCATTTGTTATTTATTGTATAAGTCCATCTGTGGCAATATTTACATTATTAGCCCTTTCAATTGGTTTATAGTTTGCACAAGTAGTAGCGTGTATTTCTAGTAGATTATTGCACAGTTGGAAACTTAGTGTAGTAATTAAGCATAATCCAGATTTCAAGCGGTATATCGCTCGGTCTTTAAAAGCACTTCAACCTATAGCATTCTATATTAACGGGTATGGTGACATTGTTCCAGACACAAAAACCAGATTAAGCACCACCATTATGTTTAATTCGGTAGATGCCACGCTTCTGGTAAGAAAAATGTTAAAACATCGGTTCAGTTAAGGTAACTATAGCGTATACTTTCAATTCTACTTTTTATGGTTCAGTTTATGTAAAGCATATTAACTTGACTTTAAACTAAATAGGTTGGTGTTTATAAATGGAAAAACCATATCTCTTGTACTTTCAAAGCTGCTCTTACTATTTTACTGTACTAGCCATAAATTTACAAATTTGACATTTCTAAAAATTCATTTCAGCGCACATGTACTTTAGATCAATACTAATCAAATAAATGAATAAATGAACAAGGATTGTCTTTAAACCTTATTTTGCATGTATAACATGTAAGTATTTATGTGTAACGTTAGCATGTATTTTACCTTTGGATTTTTTGCAATTATGGTTATCCAGACTAATGACTCTTTCACATGTCTAACAATGTGTGAGCATATTAATATAATTAAACAGCTCATCATAATTTATTAACTTGTGTACTTGCAAAAACCTTACTTTACATTGCTGAAGCATGCCTTCTTTTGATCGACGGCTTATATAAAAAGGTATGGACGCATTCAAATATAGGTATTATGCCTTCCTCGCGCACCACGCCTTTTTAAATATTATATTAGGTTCTTTTGGTAGTAGTACAAATTCACCCTTTCAGATCCAAAGGTAGAGCTCAGAATAAGCTGGTTGAACTTATATATATCGACATCACTTCTACAAAACTTTATAAACTAAGGTTAATGACACATAAAATTTATTTAAATATAGCCTGCAAAAGTTATATGTAGCGTTAATGGTACAAGCAAATATATCATAATGTCTGAACATTTTATATCATTGCTTGTGCTATTACTGCCTCACAGTTATGCATTTAGACCAGAGCTATTTGATCAAGAAAACTCTCGGTTTATTGAAATTCGTAGGTTTTATTCTCCTTACCAAAGCTCTGACAAAGTGTTGCGTTCAAATGATCTAATTGTTAACCTGAGCGAAAATCTAAATAAATTTGAAAGTTGTCTAATTCACCTTATAAATTACGATGGGCTAAAGCTGCAACCATTACTTGTCCCTATAGTCTTATCACGTTACGATGTTGTTTGGTCAATGTATAAAGTGGAAAGTGAAATATTTTCCCAAACAGGCAAACCACAATTTAGTATGCGTCGGAGATTCTTTCCAATTGAAAAAGTACCCATAAATTCCTCAGTTGCTATAGAATGGTGTATGCGACAAATGATTGGTGTAGAGTGTATTGATATTTTATATCGAGATTATGCACCAAAGTCAAAACCCTGGTTATGCGAAGCACATTTCTATATTTTTCCACCACAACATTCTCAGTTTTATGAAACAGACCATGTATTCAACCTTAAAAAACTACTAGTGCCAGGAAGTTTTCAAATATTGTTTTGGAATTTGCAAATGAAAAACAACAAGACTGATGATACGCCCGGAGAATACCTAGACAACTGGATCGAAACAGGAACGTCGCCAATGCCACAAAACACCAGGGTTAGATTTGATGTTTTAATCACCCGGCAGTACGACTGGCGTGTAATAGACCCTTGGTTGGCAACATTAACCAAATTTACTGACAAATGGATGGACATAACTACAACAACCAAGAGAACAATTTTAATTCAAGAATGCATCAGTATTGGTTTCTCAAAATATCGCCTTTTAAATCCTATACTAATGTGCCAAAATTGTGATAAAAACTGGCCCTGGAAGCCCATTCCGTTAACAAAATCATTCAATTTAATACAGCTAAATAATCAGATAACATATTTGAACCGATTTTACGATAGGACAAGTTACAAAATCTGGTCTTTGGCTGGAGCTGAGCAGATAGAAGAATTTATTTTGAATGGAAAACCCCTAACAAATACCAATGACTGGTTGACTATTCGAGATATTATACTAGTGAACAGAAACCAAACGCTAAATTCAGTAAGATTTCGTTTAGAGGCACGACTTTTGGGAGATGTGCTAAGAAACTCGTCTATATTTACAAGATTCTTCTTTGGTTGTAAAACGTCGGATATAAGCTGCGACGACTTGTCTTCACCTGAAATCTTCTTTCTACCAACGGGAAAACACGAACTGGCTCACTTTTATGTGCACTATGAGAAACTGATGTTTGTCAGTTGTGGAGAGCCTCTAAAACAAAATTTCGGTTTTGCTTATTTGGTTTCAATTTTCGACAAGCTGACATGGACGTGTATAGTAGTGACCACATTCATGGTTGTAATTTTATCCAGTCTAGTTTTTGCTTATGGAGACTCAATTGTATATGAAACTCTACAAATTAACTCCAGCTCAAAGTGCTCATCATTAGTGGACTACATAAGCAGCTACTTTGTTCCTAGCCTATTGTCATACATTCGAGTTTTGTTGGAACAGGGCGATCCCATTGTAGTGCCACTTTGGAATACTGCTCTTCTAAAATGGACATTTGGTTGTTTTCTACTTGCTGCAGTGGTGTTAAGCAATGCGTATAAAAACGAAAACATTTCAAGTTTAACACTGCCGTTAGCTCCAATTCCTTACAATACATTTGATTTGCTAGTTGAAAATAATTTCTCAATTTACACAAGAATTGTTGTTTACGGAGGTCTAAGCAGCTTTATTCTTCAAAATGAGTTGTCCATTGCGCCATTTATATCAAATATTTTGGGAAACATGCTGAAAGAGCAACTAAGTTATAATCAACATGAAAATACGATTCTCGTAAGCGAATTGTTTCATTATGCCTATAGCGAGTATAGATTTCGTGCATATAAAATAAACAGAACAACTGATATTTCCAAAGAAGCAGTAGTCTACATGAATCACACCAAAATAGATCCAATGGCTAATCAACTGTTAATGGATTCTGATGGCTCGTGCACTGTCTTTGGGAAAAACAGTACATGTGATGTTTTACGGTTTTGTAATAAAACTGCAATTTTGCTACCGGAAACCATGGCTACTACAAAATATTATCAGATGAGAAATCAAGGTTTCGATAATGCATATCTAAGTAAGTCAGCCGTAGCTGAACAACGTTTTGGAATAGTGTTTACTAGATGGGTTCATCCTCAGGTTTTGGTGAGAATGAAGGGTTTGTACACTGCGGGAATTCTAGATTTTTGGACAGAAATGATTACGGAGTTTGTGCCAAAAATCAGAGCAAAATTTGATGCTAAGCAACGTCCTCGTGCTCCTACTATGAGCGGTAACATTGCAGTGGTGTTCTTTATACTGGGAGCAGGTTTAGGGATATCGATTGTTACACAGTTTGGAGAACTGTTTGTTGCTCTACAATTCAAACTTTTAATGCGAAAAACATTTGCGTTTAATGTTCAAAAGTATAAATTTAGCAAATTCTGTAATAAGTGGAAGTGTAGGTGTAAATAGTGTTTCTTGCAATGCAAAAATAGATTGCGATAAAACAAGTGCATAGCGTATTTGGTATAATGTTTTCAGTTACAAACATTTTTCTACCAAACTAAATTAATGAATACATCTACCAATCTCTGAATTGCTTTACTTTATTACTTCACATATTACGACTGTTTAAGTATACAAGTTGTATTTATTTGTACACAAAATTTACTATATGCGCTTTCCAGAAATTATATTTAGTATGTTAATAACTTTTACTTTACTCTGTGTATAAGCAAATTCAACCAATTTAAAATAAATACTCTGCATTCAATCAACACAAAAGCTACAATAGCTCCAGCTATGCCAATGGCATATACACAAACGCAAGGCAGAAACTTAGCAAAGTCTATTTGGTCACTTGTTAGTGTAGGTTTCATACTGCAGCACCCTTCCCTTTGCTTGTGCAAATCTCTTTCCAAAAATTGATACCATAATGCAGTTTTATCCCACATTTCTGCTAATCCACTTTCCCAGAATTGACGAACTGTAATCCACATCCAATGTCTATTCATAGTTTTTATGCTAAACATATAAGGTCTTCGCTCAAGTGGTTCGGCAACAAATTTACATGTGATATCATCACTGCCAATTTCGCTTCTCACAATGCGTTGCATAACTGCAGAGTTAAGGGGTACAGCAAAATCTAATTGTATGCTGGCATATTTTTCCGCCATATATAGCCCATATGCATACTCTTGCAACGAATCCTGAGAACGGTAGAAGCTATGTTCCAAATAGTTCTGCATTTGCTTTTGCTTAAAGAAGCTTTCATACCTTAGTTGTGGCTCATCAGTAAAAAAATATTCATGCCATATAATTTTGTAGCCATTATCAAGCAATTCTTTGACAGTTTCATAAGTCTTTGCTGGCTTATACACAGAAACTATGCTGGTTATTGAGTTTCCATACAGACATGATATTGTTGAACCAGTAACAGCTATCACAATATAGAGCGTCCATTTATTCAAAACAAAACCACTAGGAGACTGACCAAGAAACACAGTAATTGCATTAATAGTCGCAGAAACAAAAGCGTTTGCACTTCGTCTTCTAACTTGACCATAGATAACTTTAGTGGACGCTATGATAAATAAAAATGAAAACAACCAAACTTGCCAAGTAAATGGCGCGGTTGTCCATACTTCTACGTTTCCAAGTTGTGCGTCCGAATGGTTTGAACAGTAAACTAAGTACTGGTAGGCGTAATGAAAATGCATCGCGGTAGTTAGAAACGCAACATCAAGATTAGGACGTATTCTTTGATAGACATATGTTAACATTGTTGCTATTTCCTGATCATTGGGTCCATACCTACGCCTTTCTTGTTGTGATAATATATCTAATGACAAATTATGAACGTTAGCTAAGGTAAGTCCGGCCATCATTCCATAATTGCAGAAGCGTGAGATGAGAGATTTTAGAAAAATTTTGTTACAAATCGAGCGATCTCTGTATCGGTAAAAGTATTCTACTGAAGTAGGATGCAACACTGCAGTAAGTTTATTCCCACTTCCTATCCGAAAAAGACGCTTGTGGTTGGAGATTACGTTATTATGTTTTGTAAGAAAATTTTGCACGCTGAATATATTCTCATCTAAAAGACTATTGCAGTAATCAGAGCAAAACGGAACAACATTTTTTCCTGTGTTTTGAGCAAAAAGCACAACTACGAGAGCTGATGGAAAATCTAAACTAAAGCGAAGAGTTTTAAAAACTTTTAAAATGTTTGTTGCATGATTCGGATAGATAAAAATTAGAGCTGTGGTGGACATACAGAGGTAATTAGCAAATACTTGACTGCTTTTTAATTTTCTAGATAACTTTTTTGGAGCCAAAATAACTATAGATGGCTGCGTAAATTTGCAAATACTTTGTAAAATAGTGCGCTTATAAGTTTTGTTAAATTGTAAAACTTGAAGTTGTCTGGAAAACGCAATGTGAAATATGTCTTGGTTTATAGAAAACAAGGCTACAACATAGCTTTCATCAGATTTTACCAGATTGTTTGACAGAATTTCTACACTTGGCGGAATTTTTGATGGGGGAGTAAATTGAAGTATGCTGGTGTAAACCAGCCTCAACCATGTCAATATAATTGCTCCTAAAATTGACCAACCAAACATTTTGGGTTCTCTAAATTACTTTATGATTTTTGTATTTAAACCTGGTTTCTAGGTTGTATTATGTATATTTTGGCTGGTATATATTTGACGACAGGTAAGCGTAACAAGCGTAAAGGTTTCAAAGATAAGTAAATATTGCAAAGATATCTCATTTTGTATAATTCCAATTTCACTACACTCAATGTATTCTGTCTCAAGACTATCTTTTAACCACAGTTATACAAAAATAACTGTTAAGCAGAACTTTGTTTAACCTTACTAATAACATAATATGCATATGTATGTGCGTTAGTTGTCCTTTGCTAAATGTTTTCTGCTCTGTCTGCATGCAATTAAATACAATAATAGATTATTTGGAGAGGAAAAATACGGTCGCCTGCTTGAAAAACATGTTGTTTTGATTTTTTTAAATCCAAACTATTTTTGGTTCACACATTAGTGAAATTCGACGAAGGTATAATGTGTATGCTTGAAATAAAATCTTTTCATATTTGTGATTAGAATAGGTTGGTGTGCTGTAGCAAAAATGCAAAGTTACTGCTGAGTATGAGCGTTAATGTCAAAAGGGTGATTTTATTACTTTGTATCTACAATTCAGAAATGGATAATCATGCTGCAAAAAATGTATGATGTAGTCTCACAGAAACAAATTTGTTACCTAATTGTATGAAAACGGCAAAGTTGGAAATAATTCTACAGTATTTAAAAGGTTCAAAATTGATAAATTGTTTTATTACTTGAAAAAACTAGTTAACTTGCATAATGCTACATTGTCATAACGTTTTACTTTAACTCTAAATTTACGTTTTAATCACTATATTCAGCTGCAAAGCTCGTAGCTGAAGCCACAATAGCACCATCCCCACTGGCCGCAGAATCAGCAGAGTTTTCAACGGCAGCCAAGTCAGCTCCGCTTAAGCTACCCACCATACTATCCCCAGCTGCAGCTTCATTGTAAACATCCACTTGATTATAGGTAGTCAGGTCACCAGAGTTTAGGTTGAAAACCACAGCTTGAACAGTATCCTCCCCTTGGTCCACGTTGCCACCTACGCCATTTGTGGAGAGAACCAAGGCAGGTACGTTAGGATTTCCGACAGCTTGTTCGGCCATAGCTTGACTAGCAGCCGCTTGTCCAACGCCAAGAGCGGCTGCCGCGGAAAATAAATCACGGTTGCTTGGGCACATAGCTGGGGACGATTCTGCAATAAAAATTAAAGTTTCGAATGTAAAATTATTAACAGTTTTGATTTTAAATTATTATTGAACTCGCGTAAAGACTGGTACCGTACCTGATTGACCAATAGGTTTGGAGTAGCCGGCAGCGATGACGGCAGCAAAAACAATGAAGGTCTTCATAGTGAATTTATTTTGAAAATGTTTAGGGAAAACTGGAGACCGATTTTTAGTTTGAATGTTTACTGAACAAGTGAACAGAACTGAATGATGTTAAGCTAGGAAAAATTAGGAGCTTTTATACTGGTAGAGAGGAACATGAGCAAGTCCGCATTCTCACATTGCAAACCAGTTTAAAAACGAATATAATGAAAACAATAAGCTTAAAATTTGGATTTCAGATAAAACTGCTTTCAGTCGAGACTGCGACGAATTCATTGTTCCTTGATTTTTAAGCTTCCGTTCCTGTACAGATTTCTGCCTTTTGTCGTGCATGAAATTAAGCCCGTTTTCTTACTAATGTGTAAGCACGGTTCATTTAACTTAAAATGCACTTTTGTTCTCAGAAACGTAATCTTCAAACTAGAAACTTCCGGATTGTGTAAACAAAAAGGTTTAAAAAACTGAACTATTCTAGCTTTTCCCTTTTATGCTAATCCAGGAAAATGGGCAAAGCGGATACGTAATGACCGTTGTAGATATAATATACAAGAGCTTGGATAAATGTTCGTAATAACAAAATATTTTATTGAAGATACCAGTCAAGTGCTATACAAAGTTTTCTAATGGCACATACAAAAACAAGGCAGTATTGATTGATACTTCAAACATAAATAGCAAACAATGACGGCGTCAAATAAGGGCACACCAACAGGTTCATTTTGTGTGTATATTCTGATTACTTATTTATTTAAACTTAATATTTCTAAATACACAAGTGACAAGTAACTGTTAGAACTTTCTATAAATTGCATGTCATGAAAATTAGATAGGTTTTGAAGCCTGAAGAGCTTATAGTGATCCTGTTTAAATATAATTGAACCGTAATCATTTCCAAGTAGTGATTAATCAGTATCAAAAGAACTGTTTATTAAAGCAAACAGTAATATATAAATATTTTTTGTACTAATGTTATAATATTTTTATAGCGTCTTAACATATGTAGTTCGCCTGAAAAAATCTTGACAAGAAATCGTACAATATGTTTTTACTTGAGCCAAAGTTTCTTTTGCTTTTTCAATGTTAATGTACTCAATAACGAAAACCAAAGTGTCCACAAATAATAGGCATCCATAAATTACTAAACAAAAGACAAGTTTCTCTAAGTCAATATAATCGTTGGTCCAGTGCGGCTGGTTAGGCCTTGGATCGTCGTTAAACAGCTTTTCTTCTAGCATAGTATACCATAAAGTTAAACGCTGCCACAAGGTTATAAAACCTGCTTGACGGGCTCTTTCTAACGATATCCACATCCAATGACGGTTTTTAGTATGAATTTTGGTAAGTCTTGGAGTTTTGTCTAAGTCTTGTGGCAAGATGATGCATCGTAAATTATTTTTGTCTTCGAAAGAACGAAAATAACTATTAATTGTTGCCGCCATTAATGCTTCACCATCATGGTGAACTGCAAAACCAAGTTTGTCTTTAAATAAAGAATGGTTATAAACCGAATATTTGTAAAAGCTAGAATTTAAATATTTGCTCAAATTGTGCAAATCGAAAAAAGTTTCAAAGACTTGTTCTGCTGCTGCATTGAATTTGACGGGCCACATTATTTTATACCCGTTATCTAAGAACTGTTTGACAGTCTGAAATGGCTAAATAGGCTTCTGAACTACTACTAAACTTGTAATGGATCCCCCGTACAGTTGAGAAAACAAAAATCCACAAAATGTCAAAATGGTGTATAGGGTTGGTGCTCTAATTTTTGCAAATGGACTCTGCCCTACTAATACTGACACCGTACTTAACAAAATCACTGCAAATGTGTTTTGCTTTCTTGCAAATTTCTTTTGTATTTGTACAGTTGTCACCATCAACAAAAAAAGCAGTATCCAAACTGGCATTTCAAAGGGACCAGTGGTCCATATACCCACGTTATCACTTTCAAAAGTAAGTTGTTGGCAGTACAGTAGCTGATTATGATCAAGCATACTGAAAAATGTAAAGGATAAAGCAAAAAAACTACGCGTAAAACTTGGATAGCTGATTGTTGCCACTTTTGCACTTAAACTTGAAGGAGACACCCATTCACGAATAGCATTGACTTGGCTTCCGGTCAAAGAAGTCAGTGTGTAATTATGCAAATCTGACCAAAGTATTGTCGACATAAAGAAAAAACTACAATACTTTGATTTTCGTGACCATGGAAATTTATTCCAGCATTTTAGTAGTTCCTTGGAAACCCTTGAGGCCTCCATTTTTGTACGAATTCCTAA
Source organism: Entomobrya proxima (assembly GCA_029691765.1). NCBI lineage: Eukaryota > Metazoa > Arthropoda > Collembola > Entomobryomorpha > Entomobryidae > Entomobrya > Entomobrya proxima. The sequence goes on along the minus strand of CM056168.1, from coordinate 40,447,923 downwards.
GTTTTTCCCCTTTGAGTTCCAATAAGCAACTTTATGAGTTCTAACAGGTCCACCAACTATAAGGTTGTTAAAGGAGTATTGCATCAGTGGACAGTAAATCTTATTGTGAATGTATTCTCGGAAAATTAAGTTTTGGTAGAGTGTACTAGTAAACCAAACACCCACTGAAGCTGGCACTACAAAGTATCTTTTGTCGAATTCGTTTGGATAATAATGTCTTCTTATTTGGTTTTCCGCAGCATTGTTAACAAATAAAACTACAGTTGTAATTTTGTAAATGTAAAACTTGAAAACGTTCCCCAATACAAAATCTTTTATCAAATCGAATGGTGCAAATATGATATATTGTGCTATTGAATACTTTGTCAGAACCTGGGGAATTATCGTGGTTGTAAAATTAGAAAATACAAATTTACGCACACTAAAACGGTTGTGCGTAACAAGGGTTTGGAAATTGTAGTAAGAGAATACGTAATTTTGCAAGACATTATCTGGAATATTCCTAAAATGATCTTCATTCAATATGACTTCGCATCCAATACGTTTCTCTGTTAAAATGATAAACATTAGACAAGTAAAGGAATATCGTTTTATCAAATTCATTTATGGAAAACTTTTAATTGTTATTTTGCTGTTATATACAAGTCATAAACTAGGGACCGCTGATAGAGTGAATATGACACACACTAAATATTGTAAAACCTACGATTGAAAATGCTCAGCATTCTGGCATACTAAAACCTCTATGAGAGCTATAAGCAGACACTTTTAGTTAAAATAACTTTCATTATTTCTTAGTCCTGACACGTGTCGTCAAATAATTATTACGATTGATTGAATCGGAATTCAATCCTATTTCCGTTTTAATTAACTTTTTGTATATAGAATAATCGATGCCTAAAGCAAATAAATGAATGTACATGTTTATGCATATGAGGTTCTAGAAATATACAATCTGATATTGAATCATGGAATCATCAATTTGTGTGCAAAAATTTGTAGTAATCGGTTGCTTTGTAACTCTGCTAGAAAGAAAATCCTATTGAACTGAATACAACACTGGCAAAGTTGTATATTTAGAATTAAATAATCAGTTTTCTACTGAGCATACGCTTTAATGTATCAAAGTTTTAAAAAATCATATTGCCACTAAATTATTAGTTTTAGGGTGAAAATCATTTGTTAGAAAATTAAGAAATAAGTAAATAGTGGTGATATGTAGAGTTTTAGGTATATGAAGGCACGTGCAAATATTGATTTTGTATTTGCGCGTGTCAAAAATACCTCAACCGCAGACAATATGATTGCGATTAAACCAAACTAAAGTGGCTGATTTAAAATTTAAATGAGAAAATTAATACTACAATGGTAATTGCAATTGTGGTTTAGCTTTCTATTTTGAAACGGGTTTTCATTGCACGAAACTTCGAATTCCTTCTAGAAACAGATGAATGAGAATAGAAACGAGTTTCTTAAAGCAAAATAACAGTTTGGTTTTATTTGCAGCTATGATATTTGCGTATCGGTAAATGTCATGAATAAGTAGCGTGATAAATAGTATTTGTAACACGAGTGAGCAAATTCGGATTTGTTCTTTTTCACGTTGGTATATAGTTTTTTAAAAACTATTATAAGCAGTTATACAAAACACAAAAGCCAAGCCAGCAAAATCTGAAGACTAGGTTTGTTTTTATTAGAATATGGCGTCATGTAAAATACTGTGGATTAGTAGTATTTTGTACCTTCTTTCTAAGATCAAATGGAGCTGGGGGATTCCAAGTTCATCCGAACCAACTAATATTTTGGTTGTTGATTCCGAAGACTGTTTTGTGTTGTCAGCTTACAATCACAATTATAAGGTTCAAAACCCCTTGTTTGGCTTTCAAGGTGTGTCAACCGTTGCGCCCATTCTAACACGTGTAAACTACTTCAGTCACTTAGTTAACTTTACATTTGAAGTGGAAGACGATTATGAAAACAGCGCAGAAGTTTCAATGCGCACAAAATATTTTCGATATTTTCTGCGTTTTAGAAGTCTATGCATGCTCATTGTTATTCAAGCGGAAACTTTTGAAGATGCCTTAATCACAATAGATCGTTCAGGATTTTCCACTTCACTTAATGTACTGTTTGTTCTCGATGTATCTATGGAGAAAAATGTGAGTTCTATATACGCAGGATTTCAAACATCGTTAATAACAACAGCATCCAGCCTAAATGTAAAGCCTTTCCATGCTCACATTTTGCTACAATTAAAGAGCACGATAGATACAGAAAACTATCTAGTGTGCTATTTTTGTCCAGACAAAAACTTAATCCATCTACAAAAATCAAGCTTGGAATATTCTGAAATTCTTCATATAAGTGCACAATTAAACGGAAACGGATACAAAAGACATGCAGCCATTAACATTCCTAAAAACATTAAATCCAATCAGCTTACTTGCCTTCAGCCTTCTAAAGTCGATAAACAACATAATATGATAAACTTTCAAATACTTTCAGCATGTAACCCATTTCTGATAGGATTTTACAATCCAGATAGAGTTCAAAGAAGCTTAAACGTTACATTTGTGCTTTACAGTAGTGAGATTCCATTGAACGAACAAAAGGATAGTGAGTGGTTTTTGCAAATGCGTTCTGCTGAAGGTATTTTAATAAATGTGCAAAATCAGTTCACTGTAACAAGAGGAAGTTATATAGTATACGGCGAGTTGGAAGGTAAATATATAGTTTGTATTGAGAAAATTAACTTAAGTTTATTTTATTACAGTATAGGCACCATTATTGAATGGCCTGTCTGGATGTTGTTAGGCTTTACTGTTTTCTTGTATGCGTATATATTCAAAGACATTCTGTTAGGGTTGGATTTACTATGGACACTTGTCGGAATGAGTTGGTGGTCTGGTAGGCACAAAGGAAAACTTGTAGCTGCAAATCTTCTCATGATAACCGTTTTGTCACTTACTTACCAATCGTTTATTTCAACGGAGTCGATACTACTACAAGAGTTTCCGGGACTTGGCACCTTAGTGCAATCTGGGTTCAAGCTTTGGGTAGATCCGCTAAAAGTTTCGGAAAAGTTTACTACCATAAGACTTTCAAATTATACAAAAAAGAAAGCAATGGAAATATTAAAAGGGACAAATGTAAACGATTTCGTGTATTTGAAAGAAAGCCCGCCCAAAGATGCAACTGTATTAATAGAAGAAATAGTTTATAACAAGCGAGTTTTGTGGAGTGATGATTTAGCAGAAGTTGGGTCGGTTATGAATGGCCAGTTGTTTTACGTACAGGATAAATATTTATGTAAAGGAGTGAAATTTGGAAGAGAATTGGGACTGGAGGCAATACCATATGGAACCATGATTTGGTCGTACCTTGGAGAAAAGACGGCAAGAAATATGCAAAGATTGTTGGAAATGGGATTCTCTGCTAGAATTGAAAAACTTCGAAATTTCTTAAGACCAAGCACACTAAAGAAACTTAAAATGGATAAAGTTGACCTCCTGATTGAGGCAAAGGCAGTTCCAATTGACAGTGTGCTCGGATACACGGGTTTCGCCCAGCTCGTGTTTGGAGTTTTGATAGTTGGTGTTCACATGAACTTCTGGTTATGGGCCATACTTAAACAGCACATTTTAAGACTACGCAAGCTTAAAATTATTCAAGCATTTTTGAGAAGGTTAAACACTATTAAGTGTCAAGTGAGGCTTATATATTAATGTTCTATGATATTAGCAACGTAATAATGTATTTGATAAATAAAGGGCCATATTCAAAAATCGAAGGGTCTGGGCCCATGCCTTATTTTTGACATAAGACACTAGATGGTTACAGTTAATAACTCATTTGAAAGAGCATCCTTTGCTTACTAAAACAGCTATATCCTTAGCTAAATCCTTAGCTTGAACTATAACTTGCTGCACACTTTGTGTTTTTTGCAGAAACATTTTGCAAAAATGCACTACTTAACATGTGCACCACGGTGTATATGGTAGCAACTCTGTCATTACAGATCGGATGGTTACAGTTTATAGCTCATTCGATCGAGCATTTTACAGAGATTAAAACGTTGTGTTGATAAAGCCAGCAACTGCTTGCACAAACATCATTTTTGGATATGCAATTAAAAACAACAAGGCATAAGATACGATATAACCAAAGTGTTGTCCATGGTAATGAATATCCAAAAATGGTGTTTGTGCAAGTAGTTGCAGGCTATATCAACACAACGTTTTAATCTCTGTAAAATGCTTGATCGAATGAGCTATAAACTGTAACCATCCGATCTGTAATGACAGAGTTGCTACCATATACACCGTGGTGCACATGTTAAGTAGTGCATTTTGCAAAATGCTTCTGCAAAAAACACAAAGTGTGCATTATTGCTATCCAGTATTAAGAAACTAACGTACAACAGACGATGGCCCTTTAAGCTCAATTAGTTTGGGTTTTACCATACTTGAACCATGATTTACCTATAAGTACTTGTACAGCAATATGATTACCTAGGTGAATATTTGTATTATACCTCTGTGAAGTGGAAAATGTCCCTATAGTATTTCAGCAATTTTATAACAATTTTTATAAAATGAAAAAAATGATTTGTTTTGAAGTGTAGTGTAAACTACTGACAAATTGAACTAAAAGTTGATTTGAAATAATTGATTTGCACTTTAAATCAAGTTACGCAAGAGTCACTATGAGGGCAGTGAGTTTGCAAAAGCTTCTGAGTACTCCGCAAAAATTAATGTTTTCCGGGTAGCTCTGTAGCCAATTCCAATGTTAAAATGTTTTAAAAACCCACTAACTGTGTTCTTGTGCTCCAGTTACCAGTATACAAATTGATTTTTGAATTTCTATCTAAAACGTGTCACAAAATGATAAATAAATTAGAAGTTTTGGTGATTATTTTACATCTTTATAACATACACGGAAAACTAAAACATACTCTTCAGTTCAATGATTTCAAAGGAAAATTAAAATTTGAGCCAACTACTTCCTACGAAGAGCTACTTAAGCATGTTCCAGATCGTACTAAGGAAATTGAAGAGTTTGTTTCTAATTCGTATAAAAGTGGCGAGCGTGTAAAATCTAAGCTTTCATTTATTAATATCACCGATATTTTAACTCCATTGCAAAATTCAAATTGCTTAGTACATATTACCAATTTTCACAACATGGATCTTGTTCAAAATATAAAACTGTACACTCCGCACATTATTCGAGTTCCACTTTTAGGGTACTTGTCAAATCTAAATAGTTCAAAACACTTAGCCGTGTGGAGCTTTAAGGAGTTTGCAAGAAACTTAAGTTTTTATAATTCGCACAAGTCTTTGCCACCTTGTTTAAAACTACGTTACAAAACATTTATTGCACCATGGCAAGGAGATTGCATAAATATGCAATTTTTTAACTTTACAATACGATCAAAACCGTGGAACTGCGAAGTACGAATTGCTGCATTCCCATTACGACACTTTTATCGACAGTCAAGTTTGAAAGGCCTGAAATTTTCTGCCATCAATTTGCGCTATCATGAAATATGGCACTATGAATTCTTCAGCTTAAGCAGTGATGAATTTCATATGCGTCAATTTGACCGTTCAATTTCTCCGTCCATTCCTACCATCCTTGTAAATATTGTTGATGAAATCAGCGTAGCTGATACCTGGAGACAGTGTTTACATAATTCTGCCTGTTCTGCGTACACTGACATAAGAGGAAGTTTGCATACTAATTACATTATTTTAATTGCTCAGGTAGTGCTAGATTCAGCTTACACAACGTTTAAGCAGATTTGTTTAGATTCATACATTCGTAGTGACCTGAAATGCTTTGAAATTCAAAGCTGGAGAAAATTAAACTATAGCTATATTTATCATCTAGGTTTTAGTACACGTTCAACTAACTGGCTTATTGTGGACTCCACAAAAAGTTTCTTTCAGTTCTGGAAATATCTTAAAGCTTGTCATCACCCAAACAACAGATTAATTATTCGTAACATAAAAACTGATACTAGTGCTGCTTATTTAAATGTTCTGCTATCACTGCTTGGTAATTTTTCTTACAAGTACGTGTCTCCAACAAATGTTGAAAATATATGTGAAATTCAATGGCAACCGGAACAATATAAATGCGATTTTCCACTTTATGTACACATTAGAAGTGTGGATATGAGCAAACAGTGGTTTTATGGTGCAGCAATATCCAGTCCCTTAGGAGCGTATGGTTTTGTTGCATGTAGTTTTCCTAAAAGTTATCCACTTGCCTTTGCAGAACTTTATAAGATTTTTGATAGTTTCACATGGCTATGTATACTAGGAGCGTATATTATGTTTGTAGTGTGGATAAAATTTACAAAAGACGTAAGCTTTAACGAAAGTCTGACAAGTTTAGTAAAATTGTATTTAGAACAAGGAGATAATTTGTATAAAAGCCCTGACGATAATAAATTAGTCATTGTCCTAGGGACTTACCTAATTGTTGCAGTTGTTCTTTGTAATAGCTATAAAAGTAAAAATATCAACAATCTAACTTCACCACGGCAGCATGTATTGTATGAACATCTAATCGATCTTGTGCAGAATAGATTTTCTATTTACTCAGACGCATACTCTAAATACAACTACCTACATTAATTGGAAGGAAGGAATTATACCAATGAACGAATCCAACACAGTTTTAGATCAACATGGTCTTTTTGGTGAAATAAGTATTATAGAAACGGGACAAATTATATTTGATGAGTATCTCACTTCTTATGTGCAACGTTACTTTATAGACCTTGTGTACAGAAAAGGAGTTCATAATAATTTCAATATAACCTATGAAACGCTTTTATACAACAATTCACAAATACTTCCAGAGTCATTTGGAGTATTAAAAGCATTGCAAGAAATGATAATAATGCAAAAAATAAAATCAACGTACAAAACGTTAGAAGAACTTTACCACCAAGCAATGGAAATAAGGTTTCGCAAGTGTGACAAATCTGCGTTCATTTTGCCGAAATGGAAATGTGAAATTCTGAAAAGACAGGCGACTAATCCTGAAAGCGTTTCTTTGTCAAAGGAAACATTATTTGAATACAAAATATTATTTTTGTTCAGTGGAAGAATTTCCCCTTCAACTATTGCAAAAATTAAAGGAGCAGACCAGGCTGGGTTGTGGGATTGGCTAAATAAAATCATTTTAGAGTTAAAAAAGTTTCGCCAAAAGGCTCCAGCAATTGGCTATTTGAACGATAAAATATCTTTAACTGGTAACATTTTGGTATTATTTGTCACATATTTATTTGGAAATGCTCTGGCTGTTTGTTCTTTTATTTGCGAATTTTTGGAACATTGCATTCGCCACTGCAATTAATACTTTTTATTATGTGTTTGACCTTTCATAGACAGAAGCAAGCATCCGCACGTGTAAATGATCATTTTAAAGTACTCTTAACAAAATCGTTTTTGTTGAAGGTATGTTTTTATGTACTTGAGCTTTAATCAATCACTTTCAAAACCAATTTGCCTTCTAACTTGTTTGCGAATTTTGTTTTCATTTAATAAAAATAAAGATTTGACTACTTTAGTTCAGTTTTCTCTATGTGGCAATGATCAAGCATTAAACTTTGCTGTCATGTACTACATAAAGCTATATTTGATGCTTTCAACTATACTACTGGAAATAATTTCCTCTCGTACTTTTGGCAGCTATACATTTCAACGAGTGTCTAGCGCTGAAGACATTCTTACTATGTCTCCTTGGATTAGTGAACAAAGCATAAAAAGTTTAAAGGATTCTGAAAATTCTGCTAAACGCATACGTAGTACAGTTAATTCCGTTTCAGTTGACGCTATTTTAAAACCATTTCAGTTATCAAAGTGCTTGTTGCACATTACTAACTTTCTTGATGTAGACCTAATTAATTTAAATACACTATATTTGCCCTATCTTATTCGGGCACCAGTTCTAGGCATACTTTTAAACAACAACACAGGTGATGAACAACCCATATGGGTTTTCAAAGAGTTTGCTTATAACGTTGACTTTTACAAGACTCATACGCTGTTAAGTAAGTGTAATGAAATAGCAAACATGGCAAACATTGAGTATACCCTACAAATGCGTGGAATTTGTACCAGACTACCCTTTTTTAAGTTTTCAATTTTGTCTAAACCTTGGCTCTGTGAAATTCGATTGGCTATCTTTCCTTCTAAACATTTTTACCAAGATTTTGACGTTTTATTAAAGGAATCTTCTGCTTTCAATTACAAATATCATGAAATCTGGCAATATGAAAGGAGAAGCTTGTACAGATTTATTCAATACATGGAGGGATTTGATAAATCTCTATCTCCAGCAAGAGAAATATTTCACATTGCCGTTATAAGCAAATCAATCACTGTAGAACCATGGAGACAAGCAATGTATAGCCGCATATATGAAGAACATAATTATTTAAGAGGAAGTCTACAGTCAAACTTTGTACTGATTACTGCAGAAATTCTGGTCCACAACAATTATGCTGCAAATATTGACACGATCTGTTTAGATATGGATCCTACAAGTTTGCTAGACCAAAGCTGTTACACAGAAAGTATATGGAGAAACTTTACTCACAGTTTAATTTTTCGAAGAGCGTTTGTTGCACGTGAAACCTGGTGGATAATAGATCATTCTGACAATTCGTTTAATTTTGGATTTTATCTTAATACGTGCAATACTGTAAGCAATAGACTGTTCGTAAAAAATGTCAAAGATGCAACAAGTGCAGCTTACGTAAGTATCATAGCTTCAGTTTTGGGCAATTACACGTACAGTTACAAATTGGAAACATACTCGCCAATCATCTGCAATAATGGCAAACAACACGAAACCAATAAATTTGATTTGTTTCCTCTTAAAATTCTTATTCAAACAAAGAATTCTAAAGATTCCATATTTTACGGTTCTAGTCTACCTAATCCAATTGGAACGTTAGGATATATAGCGTGTACGCAACCACAAAAATCTCCTCTGCTGTTCCAGTCACTTTATGATGTTTTTGACAGGTGGTGTTGGTTATGTCTTTTGTTATCTGGTGTAGCATTAGGTTTATGGGTAAACAGGGTAGAACGTAAAAAATTAAGGATTTGTCTGTTGGACTTTGTTAGATTTATTTTAGAGCAAGGGGACGCTACAAAAACCCTTAACAAAAGGCGCGTATTGCTAACAGCATATCTGCTTGTGGCATTAGTTCTGAGCAACGCTTACAAAAGCACAAATATTAACAGGCTTATATCTCCCAGAACATTGATGTCATTTAGTAGTCTCGAGAGGTTAGTTATAAATAAGTTTGAAATTTACTTACTTTCGCATATATTATCTCCTTTCCACGCCATTAAGCTTTGGAATGCTAAAGAAATGCCATTAAATTTAACAAATATGATTTGGGAAAAGCATATTGTTTCAGAAGTGATTCTAAAGTGGTCACGGTATCGTTCTGCAGAAGAATATATTGGTACTAAATTACATGAAGAATACGACGAGTTTCAGAAGAAGAAAAAGTATATGAACATTACTGATGAATACGTAGAGATGCTGTATTATCACTCAAGCATGCTACCAGATATGTACAGCATACTAAAATCGCTACAGAAAACAATATTACTAGAACAGATAAACTCTGTTCATGAAACCTTGGAAAGCTTACAAATGCAAGTGGTAATGAATTTGCTGTATAAATGCAATAAAACAGCGGTGGTTTTACCCATGTGGAAGTGCAAAGATCTTGCTACAAAAGTCTCAAGACCACAGTTTGTATCATTATCAAATCAAACAGTCTTAGAGTATAATATATTGTTTTTAATGGAAGGAAGAATTCCTCCTTTGACGATAACTAGATTAAAATCGGTTGATCAAGCTGGGATATGGGACTGGCTGAACAGGGTTATACCTGAAATGGATGCGCTCCGCCGCATTGAGAAAACAACAGATGGTATTGTTGAAAAACCATCAATAAGTGGAAATATTTCAATAGTGTTTATTACAGAATTACTAGGACTTGCAATAGCAATATTATGCGCGATGGTGGAAATGCATACAAGCTTGGGTTGTTTGAAAAAACATGAACAAACAAAAGCGTGAACAAGTAGTAGCTGCACAGATAAGCACTCAATTTTTAAGGGAATTAAAGGTTCGTTCAAAACAAGTTTAGCCTTTGTTACCTAGTGTATGTTATCATTTTCTTGCATGAGAACAGAAAACAAAACCAATATATTAAGTATTAACGATAATTTTGCAACAAAACGTCACCTTGCATGTATGCTTGTTTGTTGTCGTAAACAAATTAAATATCTATTTGAACTATCTATTGCAAATTTTGAGATATATAATACTACCAACAGTACAGTTTTAGCAAAGATACAACCTCAACGTCTTTTAAACATTTCTATGCCCTGGGGTATTAAATTACATCTGCTAGTTACTTTGCGACAACTATAATAATGTGTGTACATTTTACTAGTCTTACTTAATGAAAAAATTAATTTGATATTTCTTATTTAAATATTTTTCAGCTTGTCTCATGCTATTTAGTTGCATGGAATAATAAATTTTTGCTTATGTATATTATATAGACCATTTCATTAAATTAGTAATGTGGGAAGCTTTTATAGAAATTGATATTTTACATTAGCAAGTGAATATATTCTGGTGAAATTTTGTAAGTCTACAAAATTGTTGCCTGCTTTAACACCTGTCACCTGTGTACTCATACCAAAAACAAGAAAATATATATCATTCGACCAATACTATAGGTAATAATGCTTCAGAGTAAAACCCAAAGTAAAGCCAGCTTTATGAAGACACAGACCTAGTTCCGCAGATCGGAAAACGCTTTTCCAATAGTTTTCGCGGAAGACTTGAAAAGGGCCTGGTTTAGTACAAGTACATTTTAAAGTAAAGTGTCGATAGACAATAAGTATTTGAAATACAAACCAACTCGTTGACCAATTGTAATTAGTCAAGTAATTCATTTCTACCAAGTCTGTATTAGAAATTTATTGATTTAAATTTCTCAAACAAGTTTTGCGTTCCGTACAAGGTAATTATACATTACTACACCAAAGTAGCAAGCAATTCAAAGAAAATCGCGATTTTAAATCTAAATTTGAAATCATGAATTGGTTTTCTGGTATTTGGTTGAATATTTTAACCTCTAACCTAGTCAATGGATTGTCCAAAAACGATCTGGATTCTTCCCCCATCCCGTTCGATACGTCATATACGGAATTTCCTTGTAAGGATTCCAACCTGCTTCAAAATACAGGACAATTTCAATCCTTTAAAATTAAATTACCGGAAGTAAACGCGGATCAGAACATACTCTTGATTCTTAATTTGTTCAAACCTATAAATTTGCCCGAGCTGGAGATTCCATTAATTTTGAGACTTTTTCAGGAACACAGATATTTGAGAGAGATTCGTTGGAACTGCTTTGATTTTTTCTGTAACCTTATTGAACCTCCATCGCCAAACCCGAAGTTTTTAAGCAATTGTTTTACGGAAAGAAATAAAACTGTATGCCATCGACTGAATATGTATAACATGTCAGTGTTTTCCAAACAGTGGAGCGGAGTGATTGAAGCTGACATTTGTTTTCCAGTTGAGTTGATGAAAGCGGAATACAGTTGGAATTTATACATGAATGATCATTTCTCGTATTATATTAAGAATGCAGATGGTATGAAACCAATTACTGCTTACACGACGGCCGTACAGTATCTAAACATTTTAGTCAACGACTATTCCAGTGCCCAGTACTCCACTGATATAGTTAGCAAATGGATTATTTACAAGTTAAGAAAAGATTTCGGTAGCCCATATGAACTAAGCAGGACATTTTTACTGCTTTGGTCATACCAAAAACGAACAGAAAATTCTGCCAAAGATTATAATATTGTAGAATTAACTTTGTTTCAACCGTGCTCCTTATGTAGCTCACACAGCATCGTAGTTGAGAAAAATATAACTTTGGTTTATAAAAAACTTACAACGAGCCTGGTGAACACACTAAAACTTGCTGCGGTTTTAGAATCTATGCACTCTTACATTTGGGTTGGAAAAAAGACAAATAATAAATTAGACAAAGCAGCGGATAATTACCTCAACACAATTTTAGAGACTTTGAGTCTTTGCAAAATACACAACTCGCGATCAGACAGGCATAGAATGTTGAATATTTTAAATGATAAAAAACCTTCCCAACGATTTTTAAAGCTTCTAGCAGTTTTAATGCTTTATGTGATGCGAAATTCTTCGTTTTCATTAATGGAAACTGAGATAACACGACAGGGGAGTAGGCATTGTCAAAATGGGATATCCACAAGTGTTTCAAAATCAAGTTACATATCAATACTTAAAAATCCATTTAAAATGTATTGGTTTGTTAAACATATTCCGCTACAAGAAGCTCCGTATCACAATACCATATCTGTTGAAAATCAGGCAAGCAGTTTACGCTTACTCGCTTGTGGTCTACGAGGAACTACTCCAGCGCCCTTTAAAGAATTGATCAACATATATGATATGTATGTATGGATGTGCGTTGCAAGTTCTATATTTCTGTCTATACTTCTACTGTTATACATCGAATCTTCAAAATCATTGGTATATAAGTGCAAACAAGGTGTTGAAAACTTTATGTGTATGGTTAAACTGTTTCTTGAACAAGGTGATCCATTTCCTACAAAAATTACAAATAGGCCAGCACTAAGGCTAACTCTTGCCTTGTACTTTATAGGGGCTGTAATATTAAGTAATGGATATAAAAATACCAACGTTTACAATTTGATTAGGCCTAGACAACCACTCCTCTATGAAACAATGGAACAATTAAGCAAGGGTAACTATAGCATTTATACTAGAACTGGAATTTTTCAATTTTCATCAAGTCGCCTGTCGCGAAAGTACTCCTTTAATTTGTCATATTCTGCACTTGGTGCAAAATTTGCAGCAGGTAGGATTTCCAGATACACGGTATTAACAATGTTTTCAGAGTTAATGCCGTTTATTAATTTGGGATTATCCAAGCAGTCACAAATGTTTAATACGACCAAAAAACTGATTCAATTAGCAACGTTTCACCCTTCTTTGGCCACGTGGATGAGAAATTTTTCAAGATTTCTGGAGAATCGTGTATCAAAGAGTATGCAAGTAAGACTGCAAGACCGTCTTCGGGAAAGTGAATCCAAATGGGTCATGGATGACTTACTCTCATGCCAGAAAATTGCTTTTGTGCTAAGACAATACCAATGCAATTTGTTTGCTAAGATGATGCATGCGCACAATATAAAACATATATCTGTGGGAAAAGAAGTGTTTTTCGTAAGAAATATACAAATTTCTTTTATTGGCATGGGTCCGATAAAGTTTACGAAAAATGCTGCTGGGTTAAAAGAGTCAGGAATATCTATGTGGTTACCAAAGCTTGTCGATGAAGCAGATCTGAATTTGGGGGAAGATTATATTCGACCAAAACGTGCTTCAATGCAAGGAAACATTGTTGTTATATTTTACATTTTAGTAGTTGGCGTGAATATGGCATCAATTATATTTCTTGTTGAAATGAAGACGGTTATGTTTATAGCAATTTGTCAGATATATTTGCGTGTCCGAAATGGCTTGAAGGTCTACAAAAAAACTTTACGCTTAAGACTTAACAAACATTGGCTGTTTGAGAACGTCACGAATTTTCTTAGCAAGAAAATCACAGTTTATGTTAATTACAGTAAGCTTCATGGATAAGGATAAATGAGATCTACAAAGATATTTTACTTTAGTACATATCAAAATGTGATTAATTATGTTTAAATTTTAAACTGATATTGAAGAATTGATAATTGAATATTGACAATTTCCGTAAAATATTATAATAGGTAAAATAGCATTTAAGTTAATCATATAAGTAAAACGTATGTAAGTAAGCCATCCTTTAAGCTGATTATACACAATTCTTACCACTTAGCATTACATACAGCATACCATCTCAGTGCTTTTAATACTGTGTATAACGATAGTGAAAGTCTGTTACAAAAAGTATTTAGCCAACTGGTAATTGTTAAACCCAATAAAGCATCTCGATTATATTGTGTGGCTTTATTTTGGGCTTCTATTTGATTCGCTTGCATCTAGCTGTTTTCCTGTTTACTTTCTTTGCCTCACGTCTTTCGTACGAACACTTACCAAAGCTTTATAAAATAAAAAAATACATCCTAACACAGTGGTAAAATTTACATTTAAGCACTACCACATAGGTGCCTAATTAATAATTAAAAAAGTTCTTAGCTTCTAAGAGATATTGCTTGTACAAGAGTACCTTGCACGTCTGATTGGACTTTGATGAAGCTTGCCACGTGCTGGGGACGCCTTACAATGCACCCCAACCAAAAACTACCTGGGTATCTTACGGAACATGCAATCAAAATAATAATGTCGGAAGCTTTTAAAACTTGTTTTTCTACACTCGCAGACATGTACAATTGCTTACAGACATGTACGGGTACCCTAGCCGTGAACAAATAATATATTATTAAAATAAAAGAACTTCTTTGCGTCAACTACACTACGTAGACTCAAATTTTGAACTCAGCTCAGTTCAGGGTGAATCTTAAGTGTTATTCTTCGAATAATTTACAAAAACTAACGACTAAAAGTTTGAATATCTTTGTGAAACTATACTCTTGTGTTGTTGGAAAACGACGAAGTAGAAACATACCATTGTATTTCTAATTTGTACGTTTGACACAAGACTTACGATGTAGGCTTTACGACATAAAATACAAGCAAAGGTTCAATATTACATATTAAATTAGTAAATGCATAAGTTAATATAATATTTGCTCAAGGCTTCAGCGTTTTTAAAACTAAGTACCATAGCATTCATCATTACTTTACTGAAGTTTTTGTGGCTAAAATTTGTTATATCTCTTAAGCAAATTTTGTAGTAACTTTCTACAGGCGAAATAGATTTAGTTACATTTTGCAGAATACGTTTTGGTGTGTTATAAACACCAATTGAATTAAAAGGAGAAACGAATCGAAATCGAAAATTAAATTTTATTGAAAAATCATGGGTCTTACTACTTGCAATGTGTTGCTGCTAATAATAACGTATGTGACCGCGACCGCTAAGACCCCAGAATCCAAACAGATTCAGGATCTCAGGAGGTCATACGAGAAACCAAAAATAAAGTTTCATGATGATCATGGCAGGAAGGACAAAAGCACTCACGGTGTTCAACTAGACACATTCGATTTTTCTGAAATACATAATGACCCAAACATGCTTCTAATTATCAATATGTACAAACGGATAAATTTGCCCGAGCAAGATAATCCAATCTTTGCAAGACTGTTCCTGGAAGAGAAATCTTTGTACAGGCCTCACAAAAGTCATTATGAAGCATGGAAGCAACCTATTAAGTCTACTTTACCACATTCACAATTTTTGGACAGCTGTTTCATAGAGTATAACAAGTCCATCTGTCATAGCTTGAAGATGTATAAACTGTCTGCGTTCTCGAAACCATGGAGCGGAGTAATTGAAGTTGATATTTCTTTCCCCATTGAAATACTTAAAGAAGAAGAAAAGTGGAATTCCCCTGAAGGAGAGTATTTCTCGTATTCCCAAGGAACTATAAACTCTAAACAAATACGTGCCCCTGCAGTACAATATCTTAACGTTTTGGTCGACTACTCTGGTAATATTAAATATTCTACTAAATGGGTTAATGAATGGATTATTTACACATTCAAAGGAGACACCTATAGGCCATACGAGATTAGCCGGACATTCCTACTGCTAGTTTCACACAGGAAAAACGCAGACTCATCTGCTAAAAATCAGTTCGTTGCACAAATAACGTTGCTTCAACCATGCCATTCTTGTGACCAAGACTCTCTTGTAATTGGTAAAAACATTGCTTTGATATACAATAAGCTAACAACAAATGTGATGAAGAAACTAAAGCTTGTTGCGTCTGCGGACGCCAGAGAGGTCTATTTCTGGACTGCTGAAGAGCCAGTTTTAGTTAAACATGATCAACCATTCGGTAAAAAGGACAACCGTCTTATTGCAATAACAGAAGCGTTAGCTCTATGCACAACACACACAACGGAGAGGTCCAGATTGTCTG
Source organism: Entomobrya proxima (assembly GCA_029691765.1). Lineage (NCBI taxonomy): Eukaryota > Metazoa > Arthropoda > Collembola > Entomobryomorpha > Entomobryidae > Entomobrya > Entomobrya proxima. The sequence goes on along the minus strand of CM056168.1, from coordinate 40,431,751 downwards.
CTATATTTAAAAACAAAAGTCCTTCCCAGCGATATTTCCATATTTTATCAAGTTTAATAATATATACAATGCAAAATTCTACCTTTACAACATTGCAGAAAAGATGGGGCTCAAAATGGGGCAGGTACTGTGAAAACGGGAAATCAGTTCCGTTAGCAAGATACAAAAATTCTAAATTCAATACATACAGAAATATAATTAGAAATCCTTTTAAAATGTCTTGGTTTGTTAAATATGTAGAGAAAAATGTAAATCCAAATCATAATACGTTAACAGTTAGAGACAAAGTACATAGTTTCCAAATAATTGCTTGTGGCCAACGAGGAATTACTTCAATACCTTTTGAAGAACTTGTTAATATTTACGATATGTATGTATGGATGTGCGTGGGAAGTTCCATATTGCTCTCCCTTTTTCTTCTCTTGTACATGGAATCCTCAAAATCCTATTTGGTAAAATGTGAGCAATGCATTGGAAATCTGCTATGTATGGTTAAACTATTTCTTGAACAAGGCGACCCCTTTCCTGCACATATTTCTAATAGAACATCACTTAGAGCAACTCTGGCCTTGTATTGTATAAGTGCAGTAATATTAAGCAACGGCTATAAAAATACTAATGTTTACAATCTGATTAGACCTAGGAAACCACTGCTTTATGAAACAATTGAACACCTAAGTAAGGATAACTATAGCATTTATACTAGAGCTAAAAGCTTTCAATTTATAATTAGCAACTACCCAAGCAAGTTCTCGTTTAAATTGTTTTATAGTAAACTTGGTGCAGCAGGAGATGGTAGAATTTCTAGGAATACTTATATGTCCGTTTTATCAGAACTAATGAATTATATTTATATTCGATCATCCGGGAAAAGAGTTTTATACAGAAATTTCAGCATAAGTCAAAAAGCAAGGTTTCATCCTAACTTTGCAATTTGGATGAGAAATTTTTCAAAATCATTGAAAAGTCGTGTTTCTAAGGACATGCAAGTACGTTTACAACACCTTATTCGAGAAAACGAGTTAAAATGGTTTAGTGCTGACTTACTAAATTGTAGCAAAACAGCCTTTGTACTGCACAAGTACCAGTCTAGTTTGTTTGCAAAAATGATGCATGATTACGGTATAGAGGACATTTCCGTAGGAAAGAAACATTTCTTTGAAAAAAGCATTGAAAAATCATTTGTTGGTCAAGCCCCACCTAAATTTACAAAAGCTGCAGCTATGTTGAAGGAATCCGGTATATCAGTGTGGCTACCAAAGCTTCTCGACAGTTTCGATTTTAAAGTGGGCGACCAGTTTATCAAACCAAAGCGTGCTTCAATGCAAGGAAACATTATTGTTATATTTTACATTTTGTTAGGGGGTATTGCCATTGCAGTAGCTACATTCATTGTGGAATTGAAAAATAGTATGCTTCTAGCGATACTGTTTGCACTGTCGTGTGTAAAAAAATGGATGCAAACTGTAAGAAGCCTTTGTTTAAATATTATCAACTCTACTAAACGCTTTAAGAACATGCTGTTTCTCTCTATTAGAGAAATAAACTGTCACAGCTATCTACAATTACATTTTACTAGAAAAATCTTTAATAAATTTATTAAAGTACAGTCAGGCTAAGTAAGTAAAGCTTTGACTTCTACTGTTTCAATGTTACCTTTTATATTTATGCTTCTTAACTGTACAAAATCTTTTTAAACTAAATCTCTAACAGGCTGTATCACAAGTAAAGTATGAAAATAATGCATGCTATCACAGCATGGCTTATTATTGAGCTGATTTTTGAAAGTTGAAAGTTGATTTTAGTTGCAAACATTTGAACAATGTAAATATGCTGATTCTGGGTCAGTTTAAACAATATCTTGAATAACACTCATAGTATCTACCAAAAGCAACCATGATGCATTACCAGATTATTTTAAAACTTTTATTCTAAAGTTTATTGATTTTAGCTATAACCGCGCGTTCATGAATATTCCAACGTAATTGTTTGTAAAATAAACACTTTTTCAAAATATCACTAGGAGATAGGCTAGAACAGTGCGTCCTATGGATTTTGCAATGCATTTATAACCTGCAAAAATTTTAATAGCAATCTGTACATGACGCTGTGAACAGTTTTTGGAGAACAAAGTATGCTGTACATATTTGTCTTATCTACCTTCATCCTAAAAAAGCATTGACACTGTACCAAATGAAATTATGACACGTGCAATATCCCTTTCATGCAAAAGTAAATAACGCGAGCAGTTGATCAAAGGAGTTTTTGCAGCTCTGATTCATAGTTTAGCAGCAATATGAAGGTTTACGATAATGAAAATTTGCTCATATCTTGATGTGTCTGGCCGTTAAAACCTCCATCCGTCCGTATGCTTGAAGACTCGACAACGGTTTTGAATATTTGATTAATATTTTGACACGAGAGGATGAGGCATGATAATAAGAGGATGCTTTAATGATTATTTAAGGGTAACAAATAACATGCCTATTTCAATTGCATTTTTGGATATCGTGTTAATACATGTTTTGCGCTGATCCCTACTGATTTTCAGGTTTACCGTGGCTGTGCATTTCTAAAGCGACTTGGAAGGCGGTTTGTAACGACTTAAAAAGACTACCCAAGTACATTAAAGGCAAGTAGGGCATACAGCAGAAATTTTCGTCACCCACATACAATCAAAGGCAACCATGGTACCCAACTACAACTAAGGTTACAGCAATAATGTAACAAATATTACAATAGGTACCATAAGGTGCCGCTGAGGGTACACGTGAACCTCACTTCAATCTTACAAGGGTTTATAGTAGATTACTGTTACAAATTATAAAAAATATTGCGTGTACAGTTCGATGGATGCTGTAATGCGGTAGACGGAGTATAAAATAATCAGCGCGTTTATTACTCAAACCAACAAATTGTATTTACGCACTTTATTTGAAGCAATTCTTTCAAAGCATCTATGCTGTAACAAAATTGTACAGAGTTTTTTGTTTGCACTTACTTAAAGGTTACATTTATAAATTTACATGTCAGAATATACACAACTATGTTTTAGTATGCGTGATATGTGAATGATTTTATCGCGTAAAAGTAAACAAGTGCAAGTTTAAATACACATTCCTTGATATTTCTCTATAATTCATTTACGCAGAGTATTAAATTCTGCTGTGGAGTTGGTAAAATAAAAGTCTTAATTGTTAGTAGTGCAGAACAGTTTGATATTTTGACAGCTATTTCTATACTTAATCCCTTAGTAAGTTAATTGACGACATAATGACTTTGGCCACAAGAAAGGTTGAATAAGTCAACAATAAATCTAATTCCAACTTGGAACTTCCAAGTATGTAAAAATTCTACTTACAAACTTTTCATTATCCAGAATCTTACGTCTCATTCAATTTAGTATAAAATGGGGAATTCGCAACATATTTCTTTACATCTTACTTTTGCATCCAGCAGTATTTTATGTGTCGCTTTTAATAGAAATAAAAGATTTGCTAGTAAATGCAGAATTTACATATATTTTTGCAAATGACAATGAAACATTAAGAATTAACTAAAAATTACTAGACTGTGGTTTCCATTACCTCAATAATTTCTGCATTTTGTCGCACACTGACGCTTCTCTCATATACCTGTGTGTTCAAAACAAACAAACTTGAAAAATATCCAAATAGTTTCACAATCGGTTCCCTAAATGTCTTGCTAAGATAGCAGTATACTATGGGATTCAAACAATGAGTACAGACTCCCAGTAGTTGCACAATTGGAATCACACAAGATGACAGTTGATATTCAAGTGCAAATACATCATTTTCTGAGAAATTCATTCTTGCAGTTATAATGTTAAATGGTAGCCAAACCAACAGAAATGCTAAGTTTAGTGCAATAATCATTCTCATCACGCGCAAATTTCGTGTTTGTTGAGAAGTACGAATATTATTCCATCTTGGCGATTGTAATGCCGGAGTTGACTGACTGTTGAAAACTTTATTCCAAACAAATACGCTGCAAAATGTAATAAATATTAACGGAACAACAAATCGTGCTCCAACTTGAACCAAAAGAAAATATATGGCCTCGTGAGTAGCTGTTTTCCAGATTTCCTGACAAAAGTTGGGAAAGAGTTTTAAAGTTTCCTCAGATGTTTGAAATATGGCCCATGGAAGAGTTACTGCAAAACTAAACGTCCAAATGCCTAATACAACCATCCAGGCTTGACGGTTGCTAATATTTGTAATCGTTTGTGGTTGCTGCATAGCCCGACACCTTAAGATTAAAAACCAATTATTTAATTGAATAATTCAAGAAAAATTCTTAGAATTGAAAAAAATCACCTGTCAAACGAAACCGCAACTTGAAAGTACACTGAACAAACACACAGAGACGTTGACCATACGACACAATTTTGCAGATATTTTCCGTAAAAATCCAAGCTATGCAATTGCAAAGACATATTATTACAACTTACTCAGATTTTGTGCTTAAAAATAGTAAATAATTTTAAGCATTTCTTACGAATGAACACATTTGCTGCAAGGGTTGCGGGTATACCAGTGAGTATTGCCGATAGATCTGCAATTGCCAAATTCAAAATGAGTATATGTGATGCAGATTTTAGTTTTAAGTCGTGGATGACCACACGTATCACCAGTGCGTTTCCTAATAATCCAAACAAGAAAATCAATAAATTTGCCAAAACCGAAGCTACGGTGAATTCGAAAGAATGTCTGTAGCAAGCACTGTCTAACAACAAAGCACGAACGTCTTTAAAACTACTTATTTTTCGAACTGTACACAAAGATGTCAAATCAAATGTTTCTGTTGTAAAATTGAATGAGTTGTGGGAAGTTAGCCCAAACTGGCCAGTTTCAGGTATATTTAGGTTCATGATGTGCGTAAGTATGAATTCTGGAGGTATATGAAAGGTCGTGTGCTTTCTTCCTCAAAATTGGAACAGCACTAACTTTGTTACTATAGGTAGACTTGCATATTATTGAAGATTGTTTTTGCGTTGGGTTGGTCATGACTGAACTTTTGCTAATATTGTTAGCTAGTGATCTGCAACAAGGGCAGCTTAACGTAATATGATCTGAAGCGTGATCAGATAAAAGTATGTAATACAAATAAACCCTTTTGAAAATCGAGTCAAATAAATTTTATGCTACGGTTGAAACCAGATAGTAAATGAAGACTTTGTGCTGAGTGAGTGTTGAATATAAAACAAATTTGCTATCCTGGAACAGAAATCAAATCCTAGCTTCGTACCCGGTGAACTTTTTAATTTACGCAGGGATCAACAAACAAATTTTTACTTTGTTGAAACCACGTCGAATACGTTTCATCAAAAATCACAACGTTGAGATTCTAGGGTATTTTTGCCATTTTTGGTAAGTACAATGTTCTAATTTAATAAAACTTTATCATTTATATATATATTTCTGTATTTTTGCAACATTTTTCAATAAATCAAACATCGTTTTGTACAACTTTGAACAATTTATGTTTATGAAGTTGAAAAGACATGTAGGCAATTTTTATTCCCTTGAAAACAATTTCTTGATTGATCAAAAGTCATAAAAATTAGCTTATTAAAGGTTAGAAAATAAACTGGCAGTAAAACCATAGTAAAGTACAACTATCTACGCAATGTAGCGGCCAGGTCGGATATAAATTTCCCGGTCAACTTTTAGAAATCGACAGCCATCAAAAGAAAATATTTTGTGATATTAGTTTGCAACTTTCATGCAATTTAAGAACGTGAAATTATATTGCTGTTTTTAGAAATGAGCTCGATTCAAAGCTAACATTAAGATAAAATATGATTACTATATAGTGTTTACCGGCATTTCGCATAGCGGTAGTTTTCTTGCCAGCAAACTAAATTGTATCATTGTGAATTTACATCCTATTCTCAAAAAGTAATATACTTGAACTTCGTTCGTAATATAATATATTTGGAATTCCATTTATTAATACATACATATGTTCAGCTAACGGTTACAACAAGGGAAAAGCTAAATTGTTATAACTTTTAGTAAATTAAGGTAAAGTATGCTATACCTCAACAATGAAAGTTTTGGGTATAGTAACAAATGATTTAAATTAATTGTGTCCGTTTAACTGCATAAAAGGAATGTAATCAGTTGACAATGCTTTTTAAAATCTACCGTAACACCGAACGAATTAAAAACAGTAATAATTTGTAATTGGTAAATAAATTATCAATTTATGTTTAGATGTTAGATGTTTCACACTTGGAAAATTCTTGATCACACTTTAAGTTAAAAGATCTACTTTTACCCCTAAACGAAATAATGCTGCACGTACACGCAGAAAATTGTCAATATGATGTAGTTCAGTTCAACAAATAGAAAGATAGAAGCATATTCCCCCAGTTGTGTATTCGTATGTCTATAAGACGTACTCTGATTTTTCCAGCAGTGTTGTTCAGGCTGTTGCAGAGGACAGAACCACCAGCAACAGTTGCGAGTGAAAGTAACAGGGTATAGCTCTTATGTACTTCATTTTTCATTTGCGTGCATGATTTGCCAACAGTGAAGCAGTTGTAAGCACCTATACGACATTGAAAGCCATTGCCGTTTCTAAAGCATTCTACTTTAGCATGAAAATATGCATGCTACTTTCTTGAATGCCTTAGAAAAATACTCTCACCATGTTTTCTCTATTAAAAGCGTAAACTACAATTTTCTAGTTCAAATTAAAAATTATTTTTCTTTACTCTGTCCATCCAAATACCTCACTCAGATTACTAATTTCAGTATTCGAGGTTAAAAAGAAAAGCAAACGTTACAGAATAATTGCGTATGTCTATTTTATTGTCTCGTTTTCTTATGGAATTCTTTTGATGTTACTTTTTGATAAAAATAAATTATCCACTTCTCTTACTGGGTGTACTACACGACATGCAATATTATAATGCATTCCTGCGGCATCTTAGGTGAGAAAACGTTAAGACAAGACAAGGCTCATTTAAATTTAACTTGTTTGTAAACAATTTTTGGATGCTGTAAAGATGCCACTACTGAGTTTACTTTCTCTATAAACTTCAGTCAAGCAGTTTGGCGGATGCAGACGCCTTGAAAAGGCTTTACTAATATTGCACTAATACTTTTGCAATTCGATGCAATTCTTTCATTCTGATTTTTTCCTCTTGGATTTTCTTTATCCTTTATGATTGAAGACAACTAATGAAATAAGTAATTGTAACCGCCAGAATCTGGAAAGTTAGAATCAATTTTTAAAATGATAAACCCTGATTGTATTAAGCAATCCATAAACCATGTCTTTAAATAACGAAACGACGCTGCTATGGAATTTTCTTACCAACTGATTTCGAATACCTATATTTTTAGATAACTGAGAAAATATTTAATATTTGTCTTTTTAAAATATACAATGCTCGCTTGAAAATACCATGTTTCGATATTTGCAATAAAAAATGACTTTCATTTTAGCTCTTATTGTCTTAGGGTCGGTACTTCCTTTGGCGGTACCGCCGGCGGAAGCTGCTTCCATTGCCATTGACAAGCAGCGAGCGCAGCTTCTCAAGGACGCTATTGCATGGATGACCTTTCGCAAGCAAGGGCAACTAATGTCCGACCAAGACCTAGCTCCTTTATTTCTAAATGTATTAGAAGACAAATATGTCAAGTCCAAATTCTACCGTACATTCGTGATCGCCTTCCAACTTGGCGTGCTACCCAGACTCACTCTCCAAGAGAATCATGCTTGTGATCCCGCCTACACAAAGGAGTACAGGGATCCTCGAAATAACTCGGTGACCTGGCACTACCAAAAGAAGTTCACCTTCGACCTTTATTCCAAACGGGACTCTAGTGCACTTCAGTTCTGTGACTATCGACAAGGCCTTGTGTGCAACAAGCACACAAAAACATGTCAATGTCCCGAAGGCGCCACCATGTCTCCCATTGACCAAGGCAGCTCCGTTAAAAGATGTCTACTAAAGCAAGATGAAATTTGTGCCTTGATTGACATTGACCATGGAAACGATCCTAAGCACAAACTATTGGCTAACCACATATACCAGTTGGCATTCAATTTGGAGAAACCCCCTAGCTGTCAATTGGGCACCCAATGTCGCTTCAAGGACAACGCAAAAGACTATCCCCGCTGCTACGATGTAGCCAGTGGTCCGTTTTACACTGATGATTCACCCCATTCAATGGGAGAAGACTGTGCCATTGGACTGTACGCTGAGCCAGGCTCTTGTAATCTTTACGGTGGAACCGGTTACTTTAGAGAGCTCACCTGTTATGATTTCGGACCTCCACGTAGTTCCCCCAGTGCTTCGGGCACTGGACGGAAAGGTTTTTGTGCTTCGGCGCACTTTGGTCCCTACGGAATTTCAGATAGTGGAAGCGTCATAGATGGGCAGTTTATCTTTCACCCTCTGTTTATTCCCTATGTTCATCCTCGCACGGTGCCACTCCGGTACGAACTTGGAGCGTACTACGCCAAATTTATTTCCCATGTGCTCCACTATATGGATATACAAGGGGCAGGAAATTTCTTCATTATGGTAAATTACGCAGGAGAAAGATGCTCTGTGGCAAGAACTGAACAGTTTGAGAAAGCGTGGCAATATTATGCCAGTTTGGAAGATCCCCCGGCCCCAGGTTCGGACTATGCGGTGGGGGCAACTACGGCAGAGTTAGATGCTAAGCTTCAGGAACTGTCAGACTTTGTAAAGAACCCGGATTTAAAAGTTTGCAAAATCTTCTTTAATTTTTATCGGTTCGCGCCTGGTGACTTCTCGGAAGAAATGGAAAGTTTAAAATGTGTCAAGGATGGAACCACGGATGCAGATGGGAATGATGGCACGTGTCAAAGTCCAGGGAATCTTGATACCATGCAGTTTGCTAAAAAACTTCAAGATGTTTTGGACGAAATCAGTTTGATTACTATTGAGCTCCAGAACGAGGAGAGAAATTACAAGGATGAAATTCTGAGGGACAATCCTGAACCACCCTGTAGCCTGGAGTTGGCTCCACTTCCGGTGGCGAGAAGTACTGTTGTGGATGCTTTAGAAGGAGGAGCTTGTCCTGATGGGTCGGTTTGCTACGAGGATTTTAGTGATGTCCGGGGAATTTATGACGGAGAATGTGAGCTAAAAACGGATGCCAAACAGAGATTTGTGTGTCATGATACTAGCCAACCGATGGACAAGTGTGAAGGTGAGTATTTGAAAAAGAAGGTAGAGCGGGTGCTTGAGCATTTGGACAAATTTGCCAAACTAAAGAAAGGCCAAAAGTGCTATCCGGAGTTTGAGCAAGTTTTAAGGGAGAATGACGCTAGTGGTTTGGACAAGCTTAGCCAATATCAGATTCTTGGATGGCTGAACAAAGGATTGCTGTGTGATAAACAGGGAGGAAATTTGGAGTGTACGGTAAAGGGAACGTGTGACTGCATTGAGGGCAAATGTATAGACAATACGGTTACTACTGTTGATAGAAGTTCCACTGAGTACGAAGAAGGCAATTCTGGAGTCGGAGTATTGAAGATATATGTCAGTTCTTTGGCAGTAGTTGTAGGTTTGGTCGCGAGCATAATGATCGTCTGCTAAATTATTTTGTGGAGTTTATTTACTCGAAATAAAGAATACATTTACCAATATTTGTCAAAGTTTTGAGGAAATTTAATATGTTTTGTGGCATTCATAACAACTGCATATTTATTCTTTCAAGTTTGATTAAGGAAAGGTTTATTTGCCATATTTCTAAAGGCTTATTGAATTTCAGGTCATATAATCATATATCAAGCAAAGTTGTAAGGGAGATTAATTATAAATCACTAAATTTTTGGTGCTATATGAGGCTAATTCTAAAATACATACTAACTGTTGGAAATGATTTAAACAATTCATCTATCTTTTTTCGATCACCAAGCACAATAAAAAATTTAAACCACATTTAATTGCTTTTGAATGAAAATCAATGATTTCTTCATTTGGCAACTTACTACTTATTTGGAGCAGCAGCCCTGTATATAATTATTATTATTGTTCATACATTTATATTTAAATACTGATCGATAAAACACTACGTCATAAAATACTTAAACTACAACAATCTGTCAAAAATTATGTAATTGTAATTCCAGTCAATTAAACAGTTTTGTTAAAACTTTTTTACAAGTTATGAAATTGTCAACGGATCCATTATGGTAATAAAATTATTCCAACATCATCACCAACATAATTCTTTGACAGAAGTGGACGCCACCAAGCAAAGATTAAGAGGCGGTAACGTCAACTCGGCACGCAGCTAAAGAGTTATCACGTCCGCTCAAGACTTTCTTTCTTGGCTGCTTGCTGCTTCGTCAACTCGCCTCTGTTGCGTGTGTGGTCTGCGTGCTTTGCTGTTGGTCGAGTCGCACGAGAGATTCATGAGCTTGTTGCATCATTTCATTTTGAAGTTGCATGCAGAGTTGCGTTGCATTTAATTGGGAAATGGTCACTTTTGTGCAATTAAACTAGTCAGAATTAATCTTGAGTGAACTTAAATGTGTTTTAACGCAGGTTTTTTAATTGTGTGATTTTATTTGATAGTAAGGCTTTCGGTGGAGGGGATTTTTAGTAACGTCAGGTTGCAGTTGCAGTTGCAGTTTTTAACCGTGGGCACTTTGGAGGACAAAGTCCATTGCGGGATTCTACACAATAATTAAACGGTAGGGGACATAATAATTTATTTAATTATAATTTGTGATTTATTAGTGCGTATGGACAAGTTGAATAAAGGCATTTCAATCGATTGATGATTGATTACAGACTGGACAAAAGCAGGCGCTTTTTATCGTGACGTAATTCACAGTTAACTGGTTGTGAAAGGAGTCATAATGTCTGGACAAGACGGAAAGTCCAAGGAAGCCTGGAGATCCCCCAAGACCAGGGGCAGACCCAGTTTGGATTCAACTTGTCTAAGGAGAAGTAACCGGAAGGGTCAAGCGGTTGATCGACTTCAAGTGGAGCACTCCAGCAGCCGTGGTCAGGGTCAAACTCCCCCCACCAGAACTTCTCAGCGAAGGATGTCAGCTCACGTGTCACAGTACGTTAGTCAACCTGTTGTCGCTGGACCTTCTACTTCTTCTTATCTTCCATCCTTTGCACCACCGGAAATGCAAGTTAGTCAAGTGGCCCGAGTGTCCGTTCGTGACACAGAATATCCAGCTACTTCTAGCAGCAGCAGCAGTTTCGGCGTCGTGGGCACTGTTCTGCCCAACACTTGGTATCCCATCAGTACCAACATCCGTGACATGGACGGAAGCAACCCGCTTTGGAAAACTGATCGTCTTCTACTAACTGTGACCAGTGCCAACCGGAAGCTTTCCTTGGGAAATGAGCTATTTGCCCAGAGCCTAAGTCAGCAAAATGGGGACATTATTTTCCACTGCAAAGCGGACAAGATGGTCAGGGTTCACTCGGTACTACTGGCAGCCCTGTTGCCCAAGTTTGTGGAGCAGTTGCAAACGTTTCATCAAAGCTATTTAGCTTTTGGCTCTGGAGGAAGTCAACCCCTGGTTCCCACTATCCCGCTGTTTGTCAAGGGAGTTGATGCTAAAATCATGGACAACTTTTTGCACTTTTTGAACAATGGGAATACCATCGCTTCAGGGAAGGAGACCTTGGTCTACAGGACCATTATTGAGGCATTCAACTTGGAGGAACTTAGTGTTCATGTTCATCCTCAAGTTGTGGCTGGCGGAGGGGGAGGATTGAGTCAGAGTTCAAGTTTGCCCTATAGTAATCTTTGGAAGCCGAACTATAATCAGTTGGGCGTTAACTCGAGGATGACAATGAGTGCTGGGATGGGTCATGGTGGAGAAGAAGCCATGGAAAGCCAAGATGAAGGCCAACCCGAGGAAGATGGTGCTGACAAGGAACTTATGGACTCGGGGGAAAGTAAGCGAGCTGTGTATTCCAAGCAGTTAAAAATGGACATTATGTCTGCGCTTCAAACTGGAAAGCCAGTTAAGGATCTGGCTAAACGGTACGACATACCGAATCAGGTTATTAGTCGTTGGAAGTACACGGAGAAGAGGAAGAGCGCTGGAAAAATTGGGACTGTTGGAGTTAAGGATGCAAGTGCCAATGACTCCACTACAGAATTTCAACCTGAAGGGGCAATGGGTTCCATGATGATTAGGATGAGAAAGGAACCAAATCAAGTGAGATTGGAAGAGAGGTCAGGCTATTTTGGGGGTAATACGGCCTTGGCTTTGCTGCAGAAGGAATATGGGGAGGAGCACCGTTACCAGGTGGTACCCCAAGCGAACCTCATTGTGGCGATGGGTGATGGTGGACGAGAAGGGAATGAGGGGGAAGGGGACCTGAATGGCTCTCGAACGGGGGATTCGTTGAATGTCGGGATTAGTGTGGAGATTGGTAAAATTATGGAGTAATTATGGATACAAATTAAATGTGCGAGTAGCTAATTTTGTATCTTTTCTTTCTTTTAGGTGGCCCAGCACAAGAAGGTGGACACGACAATGTAAGCAGCAGTTTGGAGCAGTGAGTTGAATTGAAACCAGAATTAGTACCTGCAACAATGTAGCTTCGATAAGATAAACTTTTATTCAGAGAAACAACAAAATTAATATTATTATGATGGGGTATTGTGGATTGTTAATTAGGTAATCAAATAAATCGGGTAAAAGTTAATATCATTCTGTGTATTTTTTTTACATTTTAAGCTGTTTTTGTAATAGAAACTAAGCTTAAGGGCATTATAAGTTTTCTAATGTACAATTTCTACAAATAACCATAATAGAAAGCTATAGCATTTGTAAAACTTCTCCATAGAATTTCCTTATACGACAACACTCCCTTTTCTCGCTTTCCTGATGCTCTTTGATAAGTTCTACCTTGGCCGGACATTGTCTTAAAGCAGTTTCCCCCTCGGCAGTTATCTTTAAAGTAAAAGTAAAGTGATTAGGCTTTTTGGGGTTTTAAACTCTCATTTCTTAAGAAGGGCTTTATAAATAATATTAAAGTACCTTCTCTGAAGACACGCAAACACGCACAGACTCCAATTGATACATTTTCAGAAATCCTTCGTAGATAGACTTATCCCCCAATCGTCCTGGCTTAACATCACAGAGAAGTTCCTTCATTTCAAATCTTTTTAGACCTAAAACAAGCAATAATAAAGTATTTTTAGTATTTTCTGTCGTTTTACAAATCTTTGAAACAAAATGATAAATAGTCTTACGTTTTAAAGCAGTCAAATTGTTCGGATTTCTCTCCTGATCCTCTTCGTCTGTTATCAAACCCGTTAGAACCTCATCATCAATCCGACTACCATACAACAAAACCAGTTCCTCCAAGCCCGGTAGCCCCCCACAAATTGCTTCAAACCCCTTTGAATCCACCACCAGCTCCAGAACCTTCAAATTAGGCATCCACTTTCCAAACACCGCGATTGACAAAGAATTCACCCCCGCATCAAAATGAAATCGTTCCAATTGCTCTCTCCTAATCATCTCAGTCTTTATTTCTGACTTAACAGTAAAATCAACCGTTTCCTTAAATCCCACTGATTTATAAAATTGCCGAAACTTAGATAATCCTCCCTTCTTTCCAAAATACAACGCCTCCATCTTGTCCAACTGCTCATGACAACGAAAGTCCAACCAGAGCACCTTCAGCTTGGGCATTTCGAATTCCAACAGAATTTTCAAGTTTGACCCACTCATCATGCAATGTCCCCACAGATAAAGTTCCCTCAGTTGAGGCAGTCCACTTTGGAATAGGGTAACTTATCGAAGGTATCGAAGGTGTAAAAATCGGTGGACAAAACACTTTGACCACCTCCAGCGTGCCAGTGTGAAAGGTGATAAGTTGCTCCAGCAACATTTGCATTTGCACGTTTCCATTTCCAAGTCTGGTTTCTCCTTGCTTGTCCCTTGGAACTAGATTAATTGCTAGTTCCTTTAGCTTGGGTAGCATTACTACTAAATCATCCCTCCAACTCCAGTCTTCAGTCTGGTAAGGAAGAGCGTCCGTCAAGTCCAAGCGTTTTAGTGGACAGTAATCATGCATTAACAAGGGACGTAAATGGACCAATGTTTTAATCAACAGCTTGAAGTTATATAGCTTTGCATCCGAATCCAAATTGGTGTTCAGAATCAGTTCCTCTAAATTCGGGGCGATGAGTAGCAACTGGTAAAAGTTCATGGGAGTTTGGCCTTTAATTTGAATCCGTTTTAGATTCGGATTCCGCTGGACATCCTCTTGAAGCAGAAGGATTTGTTCGTCACTAGTTTCCGGGAAGTTTCTGAAGTTTTCAGGATTCATTGGCAACCTGGCGTCCTCCGGATGAAGCCAGCCCCACAGTTGACAATCGGTGATCTTAAGACTCTTTAGATTTGGCATCATGTCAATCACCATTTTTTCGAATAGGTAGGGAAAGCTACCATCGAAGAGGCAGTGGTCAAAGTGAATCGAGGTTATTTGGAAGCCGACACTTTTCCAAAAGTTGGGAATGTTTGGGGGTGGTGGGTCCACCTCGGGATCGAACACGCGGAAGATGTCCAGATCAAAGTGGGAGGTGAGATCCATTCGGGTTAGGATGTAGCCTGTGGGAGGTACCGGCCAGCCACCTTGCTCGGTATTTTGGCACACCTGCAGGACCTGCTTCAGGGTGGTTAACTCCTGGACATAATGGAACTGTTGGGGAAAAAAATCAGAAGAATAGACGAGCGATTTAATTGGGAACTGGGAAGAATTGACAAATTAATTATTTACCTCAGTGTTCTGGTTTGCCCCCTCCTTCGTCTTCATTTCCGTTTCGTCCATTTTAAGGCTTTGAATAGGAAGTAAGGACCAAATAGTTAGTTGACAAGAATACAGAATCAAGAAATTGTTAAGATCACTTTAGAAAAGCGTCAAACTTGTCTTGTCTTGAAAAATTTTGTCTTAACTTTACAATGAACACTACCTGCTACCTCGACGAATGTGACATTCCTTACAAATAATATAATCCAAGTTTTAGTAGCTTAGAACTGAAGTTACATTAAACTTTAAGCTCAGGTAGGTTTACGCAATTAATAAAAGCTAACACAGGACACAGAGGCTTAAAAGAAGTGTCGTTCGTAATTAGGAATTACTTGAATTAGTAATTATATACAGGGAATCATATTTTAGGGGAATTTTTATGCTAAGTGTTCTGCCCATTTTCATGATGAGAAGTTGGAAGTGGGCAGGAAATGGAATTTCTTGTTTTATTATAATTTTTCCATTTCTTTGTTAAGTGAACGTGTTCGAACGTATTTTTGGTGTTCTTTGTTCACGTTCAGTATTGCAAAGATGATCATTGTTAAAGTTCAGTATTTATTGTGAACTTTGTATATTGTGATGGCTCCTTCCGTTGGATGCAACGTAAAGTTGGACTCTCTCAAACGTTCACATTTTCTTTTGTCTTTCTTTGTGTGGAAAAAGGTAGTTTTTCCGTCAAACTGGAAATGATTCGTTTTTAACGCTTCATGAAAAGTTCGTCATGAAACGTTTCTTTGTTTCTTGTCATTTTGTAATTTTCCGAGTTCGAACCCGGAGTAGCCAACTAGTACTGAGCATATTTTTTCTGAATCGACCAAAATTTTGCATTGTAGGAATTTGGGTACTCATTGCTTTTGTTTTTGTTACCCCTTGCGATAAAATGTGATGAACTTAGCAAACAATTTTTAGAAAAATGGAAGGGTAAAATAGTATTAATGAAAGGTTTCAATAGGCGTTATGGAAACGTTTGCTAAAGGCGCAGCGCCCAATCGCATTTTACTATGCACTGACTAAATTTGAACGCTCAACAAACCGGTCCATTCGGGATCCTGGTAATTTGCAAAGTCAAACAACTGCTTTACTCTATTCAGGTAGGCTTCAGAAACTATCATGTTAAATGTTATGAGCTCATTTAGCTGCTTGAAAAGTTATCTGTTTACCGTTAGCATGTGACAGTAACAAATTAGAACCCTTTTATTGCAAAGTTATGACAAAAATGCTTTAAAATATCTCAAATAACAAAAGTATACAACAATTTATTCACAACGAAGCTTTATTTTTTCTTGATTAGACTATTAGACTTCGTAACGACAGAGTTATCTGTGTTCAGCAAGAGTAAATGCTTTAACTAGCATTCATCACATAATTATAAAACCGCAGCTGGTCCATGCCTTTGAAAATTTCTTTCCAACTGTTGAAACCGAGCTTGGTTCACATTCTCCAACGACCAACCAGTAAACGGGAAGGATACAATTGTGTCCTTAAAGCTTCCGCGTCTGGCTAGTAATGATTCAATTCCTGCGTAGGTCACCTTTAAAATACATTAATCATAAAATGATAATTTTAAATGGTAGATTATTAACTTAAAAGCACAACGGTAAAATAAACTAATAAGTTAATAAATTATAACTGGAATACTTACCGATCTAACAGGTTGATTGGAAGTGAGTATCAATTGGACAAGTCGCAGGTGGCAAATCACTTCTCTAAACAATGTGTCCGTGATTCCTGGCATTTGGTCTAGCCCACTCAAGGTCAAACTCTTGAGACCTTTAGCAAAGCAGAAATAATAGTTAAAATAATTATAAAAAATATTAGGTAATTAATTTTTACCATAGTTTAACTTTAATTTACTCACCTCTCAACCCCACAAAAACAGGATTAGCAATATCATCCCCAATAAATGCACTATCATTCAGTCCGGAACAATTCTCAAAGGATATCTGTTGCAAGTACTGCAAAACCGGCCATAATCTAGATAACTGCTTATTAGTACCAATCCAGTTACTCAATGTCAATTTAGTCAGCCTTGGACAAAACGCCACCAAAAGGTCCAAATCTGGTACTCCAATATAAGTTGTGGTAAAGTTTAACTCAACATTTTGGACAAACTTGTATCGAAAATTGAACATGGTTCTTGCATTCCCCTCTCCAAGTATTCCTTCACAACTAATTGTTAGTTCAAAACTCCCTACACAGGCCAGGCTCAAAACCATCAAGTTTGGACAACTTGCCAACAAGTTGTTTGCACAAGCAATAACCTCAGTCATGTCCATGTCCAACGGTTTATTCAATTTTAGAATCTTTAGGTGTCGGAAAGCAGTTGGAACAATGTCCTGATGTGTTGGATCAATGTCTCCGTGGTCTTGTCCATGTTGCCACGGAGTCATAGTGAAGTGGTCCACCTCAAACGTCTCCAGATTAACCAGAGCCTCCAGAAACCGCCTCTCCATTCCAGTGCAGTACAAGGTCCAGTAGTTAACCCGCAGGTGCTTCACTTTATCCCCGTGCTCCTCCAAAAACCTTTGGATAGCTCCATTATTTTCGTAGAACCCCGCTCCAGAACGGTTATTCAAGAAGATCCTTGAAGAATACACGCCCATCTTCAAGAAGGCCTCCAAATTGTGTCCTTGCTCATCATCCTTTGTGCCAATTTCAATTACCGGTGTGGAAGCGTTACACACCTGTAAGTAGTCCTGGACCACTTGCTTGCCCGCTTTGGTGACCCCCCGCAAAGGCAAGAGGTCGTTCCACTCCAGATTAGGCAGGAGATGACCCTCGAGCTATAAAAAAAATTAAATTAATTTCATTTCATTAAAAAAGTCAAGCTCTTAATGAACGCTGCCTTAACATTAACACAAGCTTACCACAACAGGAGGAAGGCTAAACAGATCCATTTTATTTGAAGGCTTGATAACTTCACGGTGAAACCAGTAGAACTAATTAGTTAAGTTTTAATTAACTTTGACCATATAATATTTTTCACTGCCCTTTGCTTCGAGTTCGATTCATGATTCATCACTCATCTGCCAGAGCTGAACTGACATTGTTTATCCTTTTAAACTGCAAAGGTGACGCGGAAAGCTTTGGAGTGACCCGAGACAAAATATACAGTAAAATACATGCTATAAAAGTTAAACTGAATTAAATCTTAATACTTAATCTAATCATATTTTATTTCTACAAAAAACTAATGCCAATTCAAAGCTGAAAATAAGTTTGGATGTAAATTATTATGATTCTTTAATAACACCTTATGCATAAAGTTTTTGTACCGTGATGTTAGTAAGACTTAAAGCGTAAACTACATGTTTTGACAAATGTATCCTCGTGTCTAGACAATTTGCCGTTTATAAAGTAGGGTTAAATTACCACGTAACAACTCAAACAATAGGTATCTATAAATATGACTAAGCTTTTGCGTTTTTTATTTCTATACAAAATATAAACTGTTGTACAAAGTCTACATTATGATGTTTTATTGTGTTTCGATGTACGTTCCAGAAACGAGCCTTATTATTAAATTCTGCTCATTATTTGAATCACAATAATTGCATAACCGGCTGCGGCTACAATTACCTATCAAAAAAGAAATGTACTTGAAGCTTTTCTGCCAAAAGAGGTTTTAAATCTTATATTTATTTTGTTTACTTACTGAACGAAAAAATGTTTGACTCATTGTAAACCATTGGCAAGAGATTCCAACAACAGACGAGTTGTGTTTTACATATTTCATTAATGCCAATATCTCCAGTTGTTCGTGGAACAAAATGCCCAGTTCGGCAAAACTTTGAACGTTGGTTTGTAAGCTTTCAGTCCAATTTTCAATGTACTTTTGCATTGAATCTAAAATCTATAAAATGAAAGAGCTATTAAGTTTAAAGTGTTATATTTTGAGGTCTCAAAATAAAATACATATTTTAACAGTTTTTTTAGTTATTACGCTTACAATGCTGTTGACACGCATTGACATGTAAAGGGACATCACTGCGATAAGAATATACGAGTATAGCATAATATTGTCGTAAATCACAAATCCGGGATGCATGTAAGTAAGAGGAAGTTGTCCAAGTAGAGTCACACTCATACAAAAATGGGATAAAATAAAGCCACCAAAGATCGTTCGAAATTTTTCGGATGCTTCCACGACTCTTCTAAACGCTAACAGTACCTGTAAAAATTAATTGAGAAGAATCTTTGCTTTCATTTAAACCCAGCGGAGCTGTAGTCATAAATAAAATATTTGCAAACCTGTTTTGGAAAGTAACTTTTCTGTATTACGTCAACCAATTCTGTAGCGACAAATTGTCGAAAACTAAGCGTTAGCACTATATATAAAGAAAGTGGCAACTGAATGTACGAGTGCATAATGCTAAATAGGGACACACTAATATACTTTATACTAGTTTCACTCAAAATATTTCTCAGTGAGTCAAACAAGCTACCAGCAGGATATGAAAATACAATAGAAGTCCAATATTCTTTTTGGTGAAAAGCTTCATACGCAGATCCAACTCTACCTGGCGAGAGTAAGCCATGGGTAATGTGAAAAATCATGTACATCAAAGAAACAAGGCAAACCTAAAATCGTATATAAAAAGTATTATAAAATGATTGTGGCTTTATCGATTAAAACTTGGTAAATACTTGATTTACCATTGCTTTGTAACACGGCGTCTTTTGGGATGTTACTTTGTCCTTAGAATGCGCCATAATATTGCAAAGCTCTGCAATGTTACTGAAGTTTCTCCAAATAATATTCAGTAAGACTAGTGTACCTAAACAAAAACTTGACACGTACAAGAATAATAGCAAAAATGCGGCATTTGACTTGTGTTTGATTAACCAGCGATAAGGCGGAATAACTTGTAATGTCAACAACATAGAAACGCATATGTGAAAAATAAAACAGGCCACCTATTTCAGATGGAATAAATAAAACATGATAGTTGCATTTAATTTTTCAAAATTTAACTCTTAAAATACATTTAATTGATAAGCGTATATATTACCTTTCGGAATGATGAACTACAATAAATAAATTTCTTCTCGGTACTATAAACTATGCGAAACGGAAATGCTAAAAGGTACGAATAGAAATTTATAAATGCAACCAATAAAGGGTTTTCAAGTTGTTGTGGTTTTTTAAAACTTTTCATTGTTGCAACGAACTTGCTCTTGATTATCATGTAATTATTTGGTTGGTTAAAGCAAACTCTAAATTTCCTGCACAATGATAGAACCTGTTCTTGATTTAACATGGTTTGAGGATATGAGGCACTTTGAAAGTTATCAATAAGTGGCACGCGTTTGTAGTATTGGGAACAAACATTTAGTCTAAATACAATAGTAATTGTCATACATTTAAGTAATATACCCCCTATTCAAGTTATCACATGTGCACACACCGTTATCTAATCAATTTAACTTTACAAAACAGACAATTGTAGATTAAAAGAGTTTTTGAATAAATAGGAAATGTGTCATATCCATCTTTTGTAATAAAACTCTTTTAAGCTAAACAAAGTACCTATTTTTAGATTGTTGAAAGGCCTTTGGCAACAACTACATACCTTCAGTCTTCGATTGTCAACCAACAAATTTTCAATAGTTCTTTTTGTGACTATTGTCAATTACACAGAATTTCAATATTACACAACTTACTGCATCTAATGTATAAAACGAAAATAAAGTATTTGTAAATTGCTGTTAAAACTTTCACCAAAACCATTGTAGTTTCCACGTTTTATACTCAGACGGTAGAGCCTAGCCTAAATCAGCTTTTGCCAAGAAAGCTGGCGATAGTAACGATGTAAAGCCGAAAAAGAACCCAGCTTTTAAACCCAGTCCAGTCCATGGCAAACCATTAAAATGCTTTCTCTTAATAAAAAAGCGTAAAACTGTTAGAACATATAGCCGTCAAAATCAATTGAAAATAAATCTCAAAATATATGGTTATTTACTAAATTTAGAGTCTAATTCAAAGGTACAAAACCCACATACTGCATGCATATCAGATATGGTATGTGTGGTATTTTTATCGGATACTTAAGCAGCCAACCAGAAAGGTATTATATTTGTTGCTAAGAATTTGTTATTGCAAAGCTATGTCAGTGAGAGGCAGAAAATTGTACAGATTAGACACCCGACTTAATTTTTTAGTTTTAACAACACCAATATAGTCTTTTTTCGGTGTCGGAGATAAAAAATTAAAACGAGGAAAATCAGGGATAGAAGAATCAATCCGATTTTTATTTACAGTGTTTTATTACAATAAACCTTCTCTAAAATGGAATGTTTACATTGCAATGAAGTCTAATATGGTTCAAAGAAACATAGAAATAAAGTTTGTACCTGTACTGATACATGAATTTAATGTGTTTTGTATACATTGCATGTGTTTGTACTAGTACATAGTACTGAAAAGGCTAGACAATAAAGATCAAATTCAAAGTTGAAGCATTCATTTTATGTTTGAAGTATTATGTGTAGCTGGTTATAACAACTACTATGAAAATAAATGTTATCTTAATTTATTACGATTTAAAATATTGTCTAAAATATCAAATCTTCTAAAAAAATTTGAAATGTTGTACCAGGCAATACCCCTAGGCATGTGACTATTTAATAGAACATAAACTGGAATTAGTACTAAAGTCATTCCGTGAACAAATAATTGTTTAATCACTGTCCGTTCAAGTAACATGCAGGTTTTTGAATTTTTAAAATTATATGTTGCTGGCACGACTTCCAAATTTAAAATGGAAAAGGCGCAGTCTGGGTATTCATCATACAGAAACTTGGTTACTTCATCATCTTGTGTTTCAAATGCTGAAACCATCAAGACAGTATGTCCCAAAATGTTTACCTCAAAAGGATCAGCGCCTAGTTCTATAATACGTTTTATGCTATCAAGTGTTAAATTTTTTTCACAAGCTATGTGCAGAATAGTATTTCCATTGAAGTTTTTGGCATTAAAATTTGCATCATGTTTTTTGAAAAAATAGAGTGTGTTAGTAAAATTTTCTCCCAAAATACGTACTGCTTGATGCATTGACGTATCACCTCTGCAATTTGCAATGTTTAACATACTTGCATCACATCCATTTTCTAATAGAAAGTTCCATAATTGATGTGTAATATTGGAAATTTCGCCACGGTGTTTACATATGTTGTCATCAAAGTCAACTTTTTCTGATTTAATAGGATTACCTGTTGCCCAATCAGTGTTTTGGAGCAAAACTCCACCCATATCCAATTCCTTGTTCAAATTTTTGATTGAGCGCTTAGGATCACATTCGTGTACTATGTGGAATACAGTATTACCTTCATTGTCTTTATCATGTACGCTAGCACCAAGCTCAGTTACAAAGAATTTTGCTAATTTCCATGAAAAATAAAAGCTATTATTTTCAGTCTGGAAGAATCCGTCTGCAAAATCAATTCTGTCTCTACCATTCCAATAGGAAAGTAAAAACAGAAGAGGCGTACGCCCGTCTGAATCTCTGGCTTGAAGAATTGAAGGACTCTTTTTAACAACATAAGACAAAAAGTCCTGTAATTCCATTTCTTCTTCATCATTCATCTGATATTCACACGTCCCTATTATTACCCAGTGGAGCAAACTTAATTTTGTTATACTATTATTTTGAATTTCGGGCCATACTTGTGGACCAAACTTACTTTCCCAATTTTTAATAAGAAATTTACAAAAGGAATATTGTTGGCATAGTAGTGCTAAAATAAGCATATTGTAGAAACGTGTTGAGGAAAGTGATAGAAACGATAAAAGGTTAGCATACTTAAAACGACTGAATGTATAGAGCAAACCTATTGTTTCTGCAAAATTAAAGCAGCTATCGCTTACTCTAGTAATTTCGTACATTAACCCGTTTAGTTTTTTCAATAAATTGCGCTTTGTTTTCCACAAAGAATTAAGAAAGTAGCACAGAGTTGGTTGTTGGAAGTCTGAGCGTATCTCAATGAAAAACTCCTCTTTATACTGTATCATTGCAAACACATGTGTAGATAAAAACGTTTGAAATTCTTTGTCATGTTTGTTGATTTCAGAATACCTATTCTTACAAACGTCAACAATAAATTGTGCCACAATGAATTCAGCAAAAGTTCTGTGTATAAACTTTATTGGCTCTATGTTTTGAACAATGCCGATCCCTAAAATTGTGTGCTGCATTTTGCCTAGAATGGAATTGTCTCTTAGGAGTCTTTTCTTAAACTTGTCTGCAATTTCCTTTGAAAAAATTAGCTTGAGAGCGAAATAGATATGGCAACGCTGCACAGTATTACGAAATATGTTTTCTATTGCTTTTTCTGGCTCGGTTTTCAAATAATCTTTAATCTTTGTTTCCAAAAACAGGGTGTATAATCTTTTGAATGAATGTCTTGAAACATTTTGCGAGAGAACGTCTTGTAAAACTACATGAGCCATCATGCGGCATTGTAATGGAATTCCAATAAATTCACCATTCTCTATGTATATAAAAGCTTCAGTACATTTTTTGGCAAACATTCGAATCTTACTTTTATTTTTAACATTAATTTCCTGATTTCTGGATTCCAGAAGTTTGAAGCAATATTTCTCTAAAAGCAGAATGTGATGTTTTTTTGAAAATGGCTCAAACTTATACCCTAAACAACGAAAGCTTATTCGTATATCGTCCATCATGTGATCTCTAAAAGTAACCCAAAGTCTAATATTGGCAGAAAAATTACTTGCTATATGTTTTATTATGTTTATAGCCAATCCTCTATTTTCATAGTCAACCTCATCTAGACCATCCAACATTAGCTCTATACAAACACTTCGAGAATTTGATTTTAGTAACCAAAACTTTGCAAGAGATTTTTCAAATTTAGTTGTGCAAGTTACATCTAGTATTATTTTGATAACCTTATCTGAATCTATTGAACCAGATTTGAAATTGCTTTTGTATTTATTTACAAAGTCGTTCATTTGTGCAATCATGATATACCTGTTTGTAAATTTTTGTGATATTCTTTTAGCCAAACTTAAAAGTGTTTGAGATTTACCCATTCCTGGTTTATCAGATATGAAAATAATTTTGTCATTTTTTGTATTTTCTATAAATGCATTTTCATGAAATAATTTCACTTTTCTTGCTGCTTTAGTAAAATCTTCCAGATCGGTTGACAAAGAACCTATTGAGTAGTACCACTGAAAAGTGCTTTGATCTATATAGCGAAGAAAGTGTACATTTTTGCAACATTTTTTAACAGCAGATTGGAATTGTTCAATCACATTTTCTGATAGGTTCATGTCATGCAGCAAGTATATTTGAGCTGATATATTATTTAAAGGGAAGTCAAAATTTTGTTTTATCTCAGCAATTTCAAATTTGTTGTTTGTAATAGAAACTAAATTTTCAAATGTGATGTTGAAAACAACAAACACACAATTGGTTGTGGATTTTGAAAAAATGCATGCATCTAGAGTAGATCTATTATACAAACGTCTCGGCAAATATGTATTCTCAACACTTGAAATAGTGTGTTTTCCGAATATTTCTAATACATTACCTTTCAACATTTGATTCAGTTCATTCTCTTGCAATTTAGATAATATGTCATTTCTCTGGAGTTTGAAATTTGGCAAAACCGTTTTAAGCCAGGCCTTTTTTTCTTGGAAACAAACTTCCAAATCGCTTATAATCTTTTGTTGTGTGCTTTTACAAAGCTCTTCCCATGTTAACGGCATCTCTACAATGATACCGTTTTTCCGAATTGCAACTTTCTTTGTAATTTTAAATGAATTGTTAATAGAGTTTGTGCTAGTAAAGACAACAATCTTTAAATTACTGGTTTTTGCTTTGCAGTATCCCAGTATTACATTTTCTACCCAATCATTAAGCTCTTGTGCAAAAATCATAGTACACGAGACGTCACTCGAATTATCTGAAATGTTGGTCTTCTTCTTATCTGTCAGTTCCAGAACGTTGAATGATTCAGCATACCAGTTGGATGACACATGCCCATTGAACACTTCAACTTCTGCTATTGAGCTGCCATTCAGAACGTTTTGTAATGTTTTTACAGGTAAAGTCCTAAATTCCAAGGTTAGCTCCCAGTCAGATGACTCATTTTCAATCAGACAACGATAACCCAAGTTTCCTATCGTATAAAGCTAGTTATTAGGTCCAATTCAGTTAACAAATAAAACGTTAGAAGTCAAATGGGTGTATAATTTGACATATTGTAAAGAATTAAAATATTACCTTGCTCTAGGTGAGAAATAAGCGACTGTTGCAACAAACTAACAAAATCTAGCGTGTCATCACTCAAATTAATCTGAAAGCAATGAGCTGGATAAAAGTCCTTAAATGCTGGCAAGTTTTGGAATTCTTTAAATTTCCACCAGAGATATGGCAGCAGACCTGGAAACTTATCGTTCCAAAAGCGACCGTACAAACTCTTGTCAAAATGCCATGTGCCATTCACCTGCCGAAACCATCCTAGCTTTGCTTTATTTTCTTCTTCAATCAGTTCATTGTGCTCGTTCTTATTTCGAATCTCTCTAAGAAGACTAGTCAATGATTCAAAATCCACCTTAATTGATCTTTTTGAAACTTTGTTGGTCTTTTTATCAGTCCAATAAAAGCTGGATACTACGTCGCAATGCAATTCACCAAGGACGTCCTTCCAGTTTGGCCTCCCATTGTACAAGTCCAACTTTCTTGATTTTGTATCTATGTCTAGAATGCTCTTATAACTTGTGAATTTTTCATCGTCTTTGATATGATTGTGCACAGCGTTGTAAAAATCACAGGATTTTTCTTGTCTCCAAAAATACGGCATTGAAAGTAACATTTCTAGAGTTACTTCAGTGTCTGGAACTTTTTTCTGTGCCATTTTAGCAAAATAGTTTAACGCTTTTTTCTTCAAAAACTAATTACTTGGTTGTTTCGTAGTCAATTGTGAAATGCAGCTTGATTCAAATACAAGGTTACATTATACTCAGATTTTCATTTGCGCTGAATTTGATGCGATATTTTATCTTATCTTGTCAATGACACTGAGTCATTAAGATATCAGTAATGAAGCAAAGGTTGTCATTTCTAATGTGAAACATCCATGGTAAGCCATTGATAGCTGCTCGCTGCTAAAACCCATATAATTGTAAACGTGCCTAAAACCCAACCAGGTTTAGAGCTCAAAAGCCCAAAAATAAAGTCTACAGACGGACGGACAAACGGACACCGATATCTTAAATAGCTCTTTTGCAGAAGCAGCGAGCTAATAAGATGCTTAGGTACATGCATTTTCTCACAATTCACAGGATTTAAGCTTAAACCATTAAAGTAAGAATCACATTTTTATTTCGATTTTATATAATATTAAAACGTAAATCTGAACAAAAAAAACTTTACTGTGCCTACTTCACATTTATATTATCAACAAAAAAGATGTTACGTGTGTCAGTGTGTGTAAGTCTAAGTAAAGTAAAACATCCAGCAAAAAATTTTGAAACTATTATTGTTTTTCTAATGAAACTATATTGCCATATTTACAAACAAGTGTTCTGCGTTGATAAGAACACAGCTGGATGAGAAATGTTGCAAGTATTCAGTTTAATTTTCAGATTAGTTTTGCTTTTGGTTAAGTTTTCAAGTATGCATTGTATGATCTCAGTTCCACAACGTCATTCTTCAGTTTCTTCTAGCGTGGGTAAAGCTTACCAAATCTGTGTAACAAAAACTGGCCAAATAAAAACGTGTACACAGGCTGGGTGTGAGCCAACTTGCTGAAGCGTAGTGTTTTGAATAGTTGTTGAGCAATTGGGGTATGACCAAATAGAGCATATATTGCAGAACATGTAGGAGAACGTTGTGCGCATACAAAAAGCTTCATATCGCATGTTTTTGCATGATCACTTTTTCATATTACTTTCAAGAGCATTGAAAAAACAAGATCTGATATTGAATAATAGTAGATTAGAAAACATTTTTATTCTTAGTATATAGTACGTACACATTGGCATCTCTTAATACGGTTTCAAGTAACATTTTAAACATTGGTACAATTTAAACTGAACATTTACCCAAAACTTCAATGCAAAATGCATTACGACTGACGACTGTCATATCAGGATTATCAATGACTTATTTTGTAAAATATAAAGCCGCTCTAGCAGCAAAACTATGCAACCTAGTGCGCATAAACCTATGTTGAAGATGATTACCGCTGCATAATCTTTTAGATCAATTTTTTCTGTTGATGGTATGATTTTAATAGGATAAGGGCTATATAGTCCTTCTTTGACAAACTTCCTGTACGTGAAGATACCGTCATTTGCCCACTGATTCCATGCATTTGTTAATCCACTTTCCTGAAGTTTTGAATAAGTTTGAAACAACCATTTCCTGTTCATAGTATAAATTTCCAAAAAGAAGAATTGAACCGGATACTTGTGTGGCAAAGTGGAGCACTGACCATCTTTGTAACCAAATGATTTTCGTAAAGTTTGCTTTATCTCTAGGATTTTTATTTTACAAATCCTTGAATCACAAAAGAATGTTTTAGATTGTAACATAAAATCACTTAGGTTGTGATAAAGCGTATCTGATTCTACATAATAAAAATGTTCATCAAATTTATTACAGCTGGGTATCAGCTCATACACGCATGGCGCGTACGCGATTTGATATGCTGTCAGCCAATCCTGGCCGTCACATGATTCACTGCAGCCAGCTGTGTTTTGGTTGTGAATCATGTGACGGCCAGGATTGGCTGACAGCATATCAAATCGCGTACGCGCCATGCGTGTATGAGCTGATACCCAGCTGTAAGCAAACCCAGTCGACTGAATTCATAATGAAAATAGTCTGTATTTGCTGGATTGTCAATTTCCCATAAGATTTTATAACCACTTTTAAGCATTTCCAGCAGAGAATTAAAAACTCTAGATGGGACCGTC
>CM056168.1:40361618-40403884 GCA_029691765.1 Entomobrya proxima | reverse complement strand
GTTGTGATCAAGCGTACCTGATTCAACATAATGAAAACTTTCATCAAATTTATTAAACAAACCCAGCCGATTAAATTCATCACGAAAAAAGTTCATATTTGCTGGATCGTTAATATCCCATAAGATTTTGTAACCATTTTTAAGCATTTCCAACAGAGAAGTAAAAACTTTAGTTTCCCTAGATGGAACAGTTACCACGCTAACAATTCCGTTGCTGTAACATATACAAATAAACATTCCTAGCACTTGAACCAGGACCAACGTCTTAACTTTTGAAAGTCGCTGCGGTTTTGTATTTCCAATAAACACACCAAGTAGCTCCAATACGCTCTCCATATTTTTGCTGTGCAGCACTAGCGTAGAAAGTAGCAAGAATAGGAGCAAACTTACAAACCACACAGTAGGAGTTAAAGCACCAAACCAAACTTTAAAGTCAATAATTGTCTTCTCGTTTATGCTTTGAAAACTATGGCAGTATAAGAAAAACCACTCCAGAGATTTGGAATAGTGTAAACCAGTTTTTTTCCAGTACATGTCTCGCATCGTCTTACCATAAGAAAAGTAGCTGACATCATTGATTAAATACTGACCTGTCTCATCCTTATCAGTGCTTTTCCAAACAAACTCTTCAGATCCCGACAACAGTCTTGCAGAAAGATTATGAACTTCGGCAATTATAATAATAGACATAATGGCTTGAGTACAAAATCTGCGATCCTTTGGTTTAAACAATAAACGCTTACAAGCGTAAACATCTTTTCCATAATAGCTTGGAAAGAAATACTGGGGCATCATTAGACTAATAAGCGCATCAATTGGTTTTCCATTTGCACTTCGAAACAGTTTTCGATGTAAATCCAATGGATTAGTAATTTGTCGTAGGATGTAATTTCCGTAAATATGAGCTAACGCTGAGCTGCTGCAGTAAAGGTTACAGATAACACGTAAATCATAGTCAAAACGTCCAGATATTAGAATGGTTGTAAATATTAACTTCAAAGCTGGCATGTAAAAATTTTGGTTTGTCCAACTAAACAACGATGTCTCTATCTGACTATTATTGCAAGTAAATAACATAAAAAGAGTGTTAGGATGCGCTCCCATTTGACGAAAAGTTTCAAAAATATTGTTGTCGTCTGTATTACAGGAGAGTAAAGCAATGATTAGATGGTAAGGCTGAGTATGTTTAAACGGATGTTCAACTCCAATATCTCTAGAATAGTTTTTGAACATCATAAGACGAACAAGATTATAAGTGTTATTGGGATTGTGCTGAAACGAATAAAACAACGTTTCAAAGTTTTCCTCGGTTTTCTGAATGATTTTCAAGAACGGTACAATTAATTCAGTGTATATAGCTTGACTACAAATATATGTACTAGCAAATGTCTGTGTGTTTATGCTGACAAAAAATAGTATCAAATGCAACATTGCTGATAAAGACTTGTTGTAAGACTTTTATACGCCTAAAGACTGGTTTATACAAAAACTAAAACTTTACACTGTTGTTAAATTAATTCACTACTTAATTCTTTCGAATTAATTCTACATAAACGAGTTATATTTTCCTAGGCACCTGTGTGTGACTAAAAGTTATGTGCTGTATATCAAGCATTGGACTCCTTACCGACAAGCCCGGAGTCTGCCCCGGAATAGTACAAATTAGCCGGGCGCTCCATTTACTTTACATTAGCCCGTCGATGCTATAAATCCGCCCAAATTTAGTACAGAAGTATATGGGATCCCGTGCGGGTTAGAGATAAAGCCAAACCTAATTTGCATATTTGATAAAGAAGGGCCATTCAAAATTCACGATCCTAAAAAAAAGGGAAAAATACGTATGCATACATCTTATCGCTATGCTTGCTTCAGCTACAGCTTGTTACCCCGGCTAGCTTGCAAGCTAGAATAAGCCTAGAATACCTGCTGGCGTGAGCTGAGGGGCTATGTTTTTGGAACGTGGTGTATGAACGCACCCTTTTTAGCTTATTTGAATTTTATCTTGCGTATGTAAATTTTATCTCATTTATGCAAATTGTCTTTTCGGCGAGATTCCGGGGCGGACTCCAGGTTTGTCGGTAAGGAGTCCAATGCTTGCTGTATATTATTGCAAGCATGAAAGTGCGTGCGCATGTAAGAGTGGCTAAGATCTCTAAGCTGCTTGCATGACACCAATTAAATGAAGTAAACACTTTAAAAACTCTTCGTGTGTTTTCAAAACATGAAAATAGTTTGTAAGGTATTGACATTGCAGGTCAAAGCAATTGGTGATGCTTTTATTTACGCCCAGCGTATATGATATTGTTTGAGTGTCCGTCCTGTCCCGTCTGTCCAGAACTGCTGATATAGTAGTAGCAGTACTACTTTTTTTCATTTTTGGACGGATGGAGCTGATATTTGGTATGTAGACCAATTGAAGGGTGGGGAATTCAGCCATATCAACCAATTACCCCTGGGGGTAGGGCTCATCCCCCAGGGGTAGTTTTTTTACAGTTTTGCTCGGATTGAGCTCAAATTCGGTATGTACACTAATTGAAGGGTGGAAAATTCAGCCATATCAACCAATTACCCCTGGGGGTAGGGCTCATCCCCCAGGGGTAGTTTTTTTACAGTTTTGCTCGGATTGAGCTCAAATTCGGTATGTACACTAATTGAAGGGTGGAAAATTCAGCCATATCAACCAATTTTCCCTGGGGGTAGGGCTCATCCCCCAGGGGTAGTTTTTTACAGTTTTGCTCGGATTGAGCTCAAATTCGGTATGTAGACTAATTAAAGGTTGGGGAACTCATTTTTCGCTAAAATTGGCGCTAATAATTTTTCGTTGGGCGTACTTTTACAACTTTACTAAAGTTTTATTTCAGTTTGAACTCAGTCAATTCCCTCTGTATTGATTGATAACTATTATTTTTTACTCAAAAATTTTAGAAGTACAAAATCTTGAAGTAATTGCTCTTCTATTTTTAGAAGACAATTTTGTTGTGTTTGAAGAGAAAAAATGCTCCTGTAAGAGTTTGAATTTTTTAAATACACCAACCATTACTCGGTATTTACAAGAACAATTATTATTGTACATTCTGAAAACACTTGAGATAAGCAAATGCAACTCAAAGAAATATGAAAAACACTGTTTTTTTAAACAACCGCAATATAATAAGCATAGCTTGTTAAGTGGCTTTTAGAGATCCCTATTAATAAAATAAACCCTTGTAAATGTTGAAGTAAGTAGCCGCATAGAAATTTTTATTCAAAATGAAAGAGTTGTGGAAGTACACTAGGGTCAAAGAAACCTATTCCAAAAAACAGAACTCAAAAAAGTTGTAAGGGAACGGAGTTATGGCGTTTTTTAATTTGGCCACCAGGGGGCGTGCGCTGGGAAAAAATTGGGAAGTCAATAGATGGAGTAGGACCTAAGGAACCTATTCCAAAAAACAAAACTCAAAAAAGTTGTAAGGGAACGGAGTTATGGCGTTTTTTAATTTGGCCGCCAGGGGGCGTGCGCTGGGAAAAAGTTGGGGTGTCAATAGATGGAGTAGGACCTAAGGAACCTATTCCAAAAAACAGAACTAAAAAAAGTTGTAAGGGAACGGAGTTATGGCGTTTTTTAATTTGGCCGCCAGGGGGCGTGCGCTGGGAAAAAATTGGGGTGTCAATAGATGGAGTAGGACCTAAGGAACCTATTCCAGAAAAAAAAATTGAAAAAAGTCGTAAGGGAAAGGAGTTATAGACTTTTTTTTAATTTTTAGCGCCCTCTGGTGTGTTTTTGTGAAAATGTTTTTGGACCAGGCGCGAGGCCTCGTTGAGAGGTACAGTTTAGAAAAAAACAGAATTCAAAAATTCCATTTCTAAGGGGCGTTTTAGGGGCGACGGACGGGCGGGCGGACGGGCGGACGGGCGGACGGACCGATACAGACAAAATGTCCATTATGAATAATTAGCCTGCGGCTACTTAATAATATGACCAGGAGCGTTTCCCATCAAAACTCTACACTTTGCACTTTACATTGCAATCAAACTTTGCAAAGATAGCAAAGTGCAAAGAATTTACTTCCCACCAAATTTTCATGACTTTACACTTTGCACTTTGCTATTTCCGAATTTCTTTGCAAAGTACACCAGCATAGCAAAGTTCAGTCAGAGGACCATATGATTTTTTTCAATGATTTGCTTAGGTTTGATTCGTTGCATGGTTAACTATTTTATAGCTGAAGGTTGATTGTGATTACTATTTGTAGTTATCATGTCTAACTCGCTAATTTGAATAGAAAAGTGGCACAATATCCTAGAAAGCGTGTTCACAATGCTGTCAAGTTGACTGAATAACTTCAGAGTACAGAGGTCACGTACAGTGGCTAAAAAGGACATTCGGTAGTTAAAGGAACTGGGGACGGAAGGACTTCATCATCACTGATGTGGACAACGCTACATTGGATATCATGACCTTGAAAGTGTGAAATTATTGCGACTATTAGTTCACAATGATGCTGGAACTATTGGATAGAGTTTTCCCAAAGGGTCCGTATCCCCAAAGAGAACCAGCTGAGGGTCGTATCCGGAAGTATTCCTTGACCAATGTTGGTAGGTAGCCTGAAGGAGTGATGGAACTCATGGTCAGGGAGTGGCTCACTTGGAATCCTTGTTTTAGGCTTTTTTTTAGGCTTTTGTTAATGATCACTTTACTGCCTTCAAAGGGCTGGGGAAGATTTCTTTGCATTTCTTAGACAGCTCCTCTTAAGTACCCGAGTTATTCTTGAACACTTCATTGGTCGGTTGGTCCCCTTTTCCTCCTCCAGCACCTGAGATCCCGGTGGTCCACCTCTAAGTCCTTGTCCAGGGGGTGGTGGTGGAGGTGGCAACAGAACTATTTGGGGGTCCACCGGAGGAGGGGCTTCACATTTTGACAACGAACACCCATCCTTGCAGTGTTCACCTCAGTCAACAGTCTACTGTCCAAATCACCGTGTAAAATCTTAAAAATCACCTAGTTTGTCCGTTTTTCACCGGGAAAATAGTTAATCTGTTTAAATTGGTTGGTTTGGGGATGTGCGGATTAAACTGGAAATTATTTTTTAGTTAAAAACTGGAATTATTTTGGGAAGTTGACGAAATTGTAAGGTGGATCAATATTAAATGACATTGGTTAAGTTTAATATTCTGGCATCAACGTTTGAAATGCAATCGGATTTTTTATAAATGTTGTCCCCTATTCTTCAGCTAAGTAAATTCAATCAATTATTCTTTTTCCTTTCATGGTTGTCTCCTCCTTCTCCTCCCCATTTGAATCCCCTCGCCACATGTCCTACATTTGTAGAGATATTGAATAATGAGGAGTCACTTGTCAATCAGTGAAATTTTTAGACTAATATGCACCAAAATGCAACCAGGCGACAAGTCTGTGTTAGAAGAAGCCAGCTGTTTCTCATGATATAGTGACGTCACTACGAGTAGAGCAGACCCAGCTGATGTAAATAAACGTGTGCACTACAACTGCTGCTGGCAAGCCCAGACTTTGAGTTTTAATAACCGAATCAATCAATTACTTACTTAAAAGCAATTAAAGTCGTATTTCGTCCAATCTGAAGGATTTTGTTTAGGTTTAGAAAGCGAAGATAGAGGAGGAGGTGACAAAAACGATAGCACGGGAAAAGGAGGTGACCAAAACAAATAGCACGGGAATAGGAGGTGACCAAAACAGATAGCACGGGAAAAGGAGGTGACCAGAACAGATAGCACGGAAAAAAGAGGTGACCAAAACAGATAGCACGAGAAAAGGAGGTGACCAAAACAGACAGCACGAGAAAAGGAGGTGACCAAAACAGACAGCACGAGAAAAGGAGGTGACCAAAACAGATAGCACGAGAAAAGGAGGTGACCAAAACAGATAGCACGGGAATAGGAGGTGACCAAAACAGATAGCACGAGAAAAGGAAGTGACCAAAAAGGAAATTTCCGGAGGCAACGTCACCAAAGAATAAAGCCTAGGTCGAGGTGGAGGAGGAGCGTACCAAGGAAGAAAGCACTGGTGGAGGGAGGAAGAAGTTAGCAGGACTAGCATGTAGTAACTAGCATGCAATTTAATGAAGCTTGAGGTCATACCAGAACCAGACCATTAGCTCATGCTTCATTTTTTAAACTTTATTACAAAAAACATCCATTTTTACACAGACATCAAGCCAACTCTAAATTCTACAAATTATAAATGCCATTTTAAGTATCCTGACTATTTGGTAATGTTCCCTTCCTTTTTATCCCCACCATTTTGTTCACTTCACATTTTCATCCATCTTATCCTCAACTTGCTCCTTGTCCCTTCCTCCCTCTCCATCTTCTTCCCAGTTTTCCCCTCATCCACCACCTCCAGCGTCTCCTCCTCCCCACCACTTCCAGGGTCTCCTCCTCCCCACCACCTCCAGGGTCTCCTCCTCCACCCCCGCACTTAGCAGCCCCCTCAACAAATTATCAATCGTACTCCTATCAATTGTGATCAAATCCTGAGTTAAATAGTTTCTCTGTAACTCGACATCTAGCCACATGACAGGCTCGCTTTCCCCACTTGCTGCACTACTTGTACCCGCTTTAGGCTCCTGTTCCTTGCCTCCATCCCCACCAATCTTCGCTTCTTCTTCTCCGGTCCCTGTTCCTTATCCTCCTTCCTCACTCTCCTCTGCATCACTCCCACCAAATAACCTTGAAACTTTCTCAGCGTTTTCTGAAGATGCGGCACCGAAGGAGCCGGACTAGGCAGTGGATTTTTACAAGGGCCCGTCTGCTGAACCGTCAGAACGTAGAATAACGTCAGGGCTTTCTAACCCTCGAGAATCCCAATTGCGTGCGTTTCAATGTCCAGCACTTGCTTAGCCATCAGACTCTCCATGTCCAACAAGATGGTCAGCGGAACCTTGCACATTTGGTCGCTGGTGCCCACTTTCTCGAACACCTTAGGCAGAAAAGTGATGTCGGTCAAGCAATCCCGTTCCTCCAGCATGACCACCTCCACATAGTCCGTGAAATAGTTGGTGTTGACTAGCATCATGATGCAAGGCAACAAAGGTAAACCATTGGGGTTCTGGCTTTGTCAAGGTTATGGGGCAATCTGTCTACTCTCCGTGACGTAACGATCATAGAAAAAAGACCGCGAAATATTAGGATCTTCTGATGACGTTACCTTTTACTATTCTATATGCCTTGCCAAAATGTTAATTTACTTAAGTGTTTTAATTCTTGTAAGGTGGACGATGCACCTTACAATAAACATTGAAAAGTAGAGAGTCTTTGCAAATGATCAATTGCAAAGTCCAGAGTGGTGGGAAGAAATTGAAGATTTCTTTACTATTTTTACTTTGCAATTGGCAACTCTGCACTCTACTATTTTCGACTTTACAACTTTGCAATTTATTTTTGGTGGGACGAAAATTGCAATGTAAAGTTGATTTGTAATGTAAAGTCATCACAGTCACCCCAGTTATTGATAATCTATTTATTTAATTACATTAATTTTGTCCAATCAGATTGTTTTTATTAACAAGTTGACGAAGACTTTAAAGTCAGTAAGCAGAAAACTTAATAGAATTTTTTGAATTAAGTGTCTAAAACCATACATACATAGTTTATTAGCAGCAAATTTGACAAAATTACTATAATAAACACTTTAATGTCATTTTAATGATATTTACCATTCACTTAGAAAATAAATCAATGAAGCTATAAACCATTAAACATCGCCTGTAAAATTTAACTTCGATTTTAAACTTGTATGCATATACCTAGACACAATAGATACAAACTGTTTAAAATTATCTCTCGAAATGCAATTGATTTTTAACGATCTTACATATGTACTGTTAAGTAATTATCATATTGATTAACTAAACGGTTTGCGATTTAGTACTGTTAAGTAATTAAGCGCATTGAAAAATATGCATGAAAAATATTTCGTGCAAAAATTGTGTCTGGATGAGTGAAATCTTATTAAATATTATTGGTTTTGCGTAGTCAAATTCAATTACGTATTCTTAAGCCACGAGAAATTTTAAAAATCAATAATTTTAAACATGGCATATTGTAAATGTCAAATATACGATTATGTGTCGAATTCATATCAAAAGTGTTTTCGTTTTTTGACATCAATATGTAGCAAAACGCCGCTATGAGACCTTTCTCTATACTTCTTGCATCAAGCTCTTTCACTACAGATTGGTCAAGTACACCAGATTTAAAATAACCTATGAAATTCCATTAAAATTGACTTTCTTTATTATTGATTTTTATGTCAGGTCTCTTTTAATATTTATAATCCTGTGTCGAAGCAGCTATTAGATTAGATAAACATATCAGGATACCTTTTGCTTGTCTTGTTGAGAAACCCACTTCATGCAAATTCTTCTAGAAACTAGAGAAAAGAAATATTTTTTAAAAAATTTAATTTCAATCAAGCCCTTAAAATGTTTAGTAAAAGAATAAGTTGTTTTCTATCTGTAGTAACAAAGCTTGGAGTTCGTGTTGGCTCTTTGGCTCTCCTGTTTGACAAAGAAACCAACACGTTTACACACATAAACGACCAACAAATGTGCAAAAAACTTAAAAGAAATTTTTTGGTTTCTTCTGTATGGGCAATACTAGCCCTGGGAATTACCATTAAATTCAAACGTCAAGGCGACTTTGATAGATATAACGTGACCCTATTTTTCTGGATTGCTGGAATATTTTCAGTGAGCATGCAGTCAATGTTTTTGTGGAATGCAAAAGATCTGTGTATTGCAGCAAATGGCGCTGTTACATTTTTCAAATATTTTCAAGGTAATTTCAATTACATAAACTTTATCAAATTTTGTACGTGTTTAGTAATGATCTAAACATAATCTGTGTATTTTTATATAAAGAGAAGTACATGCCCAACTTTAATCCAAACACGGAAAGTATAAACAAAACGCTTGACTTTCTCCTGTTTTCGTTGACGGGAATGTGTTGGTTGATTTGGTTTCTATTGGGAACGTACGGCCTCTTTTACCCAAGACAAATTATCTTTTTGGCAGCTATAATTCCTGAACAACACTACATGTATTTTCCTTGGGGATTCTTCTTTACTCTGTATGATACTTACCTAATACTTGTTTTAGCGTTTTGCTTCACCACAGCGTTTTTCTTTCTTTCATTCTTTTATGTATACATTACTATAACATTTACCAATGAGTTGGTTTGCAATGAGCCTCCCTATAGAACATTGGGATTGTTAAGACAACCTAAAAATTTAAGGCATGCGTATAGATGTTTTCAAGTACTAAATGCAAACATAATGTGTTTCGCAGGAAGATATGTTGTGTTTTTTCAAGTGATTAGTATGATTTGCCCAATTTATGGAAGCGTTTTACTTATAATGTATTGGAAGAACATGGCAAGTGTGGCTAAGGCAACAGTATTTGTTATGGCCATGACTGCTTTGTTGGCGTGGTGTTTTGTTTTACAGCTTGGAAAGTACTTATTTGTGCGGGGTGAAAACAATTTGAGATCTTGGAAGCTGGCATACCTCAGAGATAAAAATGAAGCAAAAATTATGAAAAGATTTGGACGCTCATGTGATTTGGTATTGATTCATTGTGGTAAGTTTTTGGTTCTTAAAAGAATAACACAGTTTGTGTACATCAAGAGTGTAGTCAGGGGTGTTTTAAGGACTTTGCTGGCATTGCAAAGAGGTTCGAAACATTAGAGTAATTTAATAAAAACTTCAATAAAATAAGAACTAAATTTTAACTAGGTTGAAAGGTCATTTGCAAATATAAAACATTACACTATACATTTGAAATGATAATTTTACGCATTGGAACTTCAAACATACTCGTTGAATATGGTAATACACTAATATGATAAACGTTGAACAAATTTATAAAGGTCTAATTTTAGTCAAAATTTCTTAGCTGCCTGGATTTTCTATTTTTGTATACACATTGGTACATTAAGGCTTTCTCTGATCTAAAAAATGCCAGAAATATTTGCTACTAAAAATTAATATAGCAGTAAAAAAATAAACTCCTGAGTGCATGCTTTATTACTCTTGAAACATTATTACATGTATCCTTGGTTATATGTGGGTTCGACATTTTACCAACAATTCGAATATGTCAATTTTGAATCGGATGTTTGTCTTGTTTCAACTTGAGTATTGTGAAAAATCTAATTGCATCTGCAGCTTTTATAATTTATGACTAAGCAGTTTTCAACAAAATTGTTTGAAAGAATTAGCTAAATAAAATATTGATGTCTACCTATAAGAATCTAAATTGTTTTTGTAAACTTTAACAAGCTTCTATGAAAACTTTTAAATTTTCCGTATGGGAATGTTTCAAGGCTTATTGTCTACAAACCTTGATTTAAAAGCAAGTACTTCTAGGGTGAACTGATTATATTTAAAGTAATGTCAAAGTACTTATTTGATCCAGTCAACCCTGATGATAACAATAATAAATAATAATAACAAAACCACAGTCGGTACCTGTGTTTCCACAGAATGCAAACATTAACAATCAACCTTAAAATAAATGCAATGCACAATTGTCCCAAATTATCTTGAATAAATGTAGCTTACATTCTTTACACAATGGCCTTCATGAAACCCCATTCTATTCTAAATAGTGGAATAAATGTACAATCTTTCCAAATGTTTTGAACAATTTCGAATCAAACAAGATAAATTAAATACATGCCAATAGAGTTTGCACACAAGAATAGATTTTAATACAAAATTTGTCCTTCAGTTATTATGACATGATTCTAGTTACTTTTGAGATGTTATTCGTAAGTTATTCAGTTTTTAAAGCTGACCACTCTTGACAGATTTTTAAATTTATAGACACAAAAAAACAACTACGCTGCGGAGCGTTTCTTGCGAATAAAGTTTTGTTTTTACGAATATAGACCCATAATTTTGTTACAGGTCACAGGATACTTAACGTAACGTTGCTCACACATTATCAAACACTCTTAGAATTGTGTGTTCCTTTGTCTAACTTTCAAAATGATATCAAAACGTACAAAACAAGTAGTGGCACTCCACTTTGCCCTAATTTTCAAGTACATGTTTCCAGGCAGTTGTGGAATTTACTACAATACAAAGAGCTCAAAATTTATTCCAACAAAAACTTACAATCGTTGGCTGTACCGTCACAACTTCTACTTTGCTGTAGCTTCAGTTATTTCACTAACTGAGCGTTTATTGCAAAGAATTTTTGACACAGATATACCCGATGTTGCCACAAACCCAAACAATTTGGAAGAAGAAAAATTTAACAATATTGTATTTATGTTTATGATAGCAGCGTACTGGTTGGTACTTGTTGCACTAACGCTATTTGTTAGCATTCTAAGGGACAACCTGGATTTTGTCAGCTATATTTTTAATCAGTGCTACCTTCTAGATAATCAGATGTGCCGTTTTCTTCCGCAGTCACACCAAAGCAACTATCAGATAAATAACCGAGCGCGTAAGTTAGTAATGTCTACAGAACGAGTTGTTATATTTATTGCCTTAATGGGAATAGTGGTTCCATTGATACTAGTTGGAATATTTTTGCACCCATCAGACCCTGTACACGTTATACTTGTAGAAATTTTAGAAATCGAAATCAGTCCTTCTAACTGGTGGACATGTATTATTATGGTTTCCTATTTGTGGGTACTTAATATGTGCACCTGTAATGTACTTGCAGGGATTTATCTCTTTCTTGTTGTTGAACACGAGTGTATGTTTTGGTTTAATATAATGCAATTAGAATATTTTACCAAGCAAGATACTATAAGACTCTCTGGCGAGGAAAATTTGGTGTACTTTTATCGAAGCCAACAAGTTCTGTGCAAATTAGCTAACAAAATATTTGCAAATTTCAGAGTGACCTTTTATCTGGTTGTCATTGTGACAATACCCACTCTTTGTTTATATTTTATAATTACATATCATGACAAGCTGCTCTCAGGTGAAGTAACCAGACTGTCTATGGGACTAGGTGCGGTGATTGGCATTGCTTGCAGTATTATATTTTCAAATATTCAGTCCGAGGTTACGGACCAGATGCGGGAATGCACAAAGGGTTATGCAAAGCAAATTTTAAGAAGGACAAACCCCAATCAAGCTTTATACAAAGCCGCTATTTCCTTCAAATCATTCAATCTTTGCACCACTTATCCGTTATTTGAAGTGGATAGAGCTTGGTTTCTTACATGGTTGGATATTGTAGCCAACGGGCTTGTCAGTTTACTGGTGTCAATGGAAACGTTTTCATTTTTATTGTAAGAAAAATATCAGAGCATGGGAAATTCTAATTTAATTCAATCTGAAGAATCGTGTATATCTATATGTTTTTATACCTGACAATTGGATTTTAGATATATTTTGGCTGTTATTTTTGTACAAAATCATATTTATTTTACTTAAGAACAAATAAACATATAAATAAACACGAGGTAAATCAAATTTTACAAAACTTTTAGTTAAGGAAAGATACAGAGCTAGTTCCCTTGCTTAAAAAGAAGTTGCTTAAGTAATAAAAATACAGAATAATTTGAAACTACACTTACTGAAATTACAGAGTTAAGTAAAAAAAACAAGTATGACTTCAATTAAATTTTGATTTGTTTTGAAATTAAATTAGATTAGAATTAGATCTTTTTTTGAAGCCAAATAAATGATAGACTAAATGAATAAATGACACAGGATGTAATCTTTTGTACTGAATCTGGTATACCATACCTAAAGTATTTTCCAAATAAAAGTACTTTGGAAAATAAAATTAAAATTTAGTGTACTGTATTATAACTATCAAGTAATTTACAAAGCTTTTACTATTACACTCTGAGATCTACTGTACTGTACCTTCTATTCTCATATACTACAATAGTTCAATAATTTCAGAAAATTACATTTAAAGTATTTACATAGCTCTCCTCTTACCAAATCCGCTCTAAGAATGTATGCTCTACTAAATTTATGATTTACCTACAATAATTATAATGCTCCAACAACCAAAACCCTAACGTTGAATGCTTGAATCTTGACAAAGTACAACAAATCTGCTCCGCATCTCTTCCAACGTGTCCTCAGTTATCTAAATTCAAAAGGGAAAATTATTATAACAAGCATAAGTACAGCTTTATTGATTTAATTAGGAGACAATAGCTTATTGTTTAGGTACCCGACAACTGCTCTTCAGCAAGTCCAGACACTTTAAAGACGTTAGTTTTAGAAGAGCAAGACGACATGTCAGATCTGTGATTCCGCTAGTTGGATTCCAAATGTCCACCCTACAATCAACGACCTTCAGAATTCTCAAGCCTACAAAAAGTAAGTAACAAAATGTCCAATATTTAAGTGAGGGACCTGTGTAATTCTATTAATCTCAATTATAACTCATACCAACTTACCAAGTAGAAATGCTGGAGGTTTGGTATAAGTCTCCACCAACTGCTTAGGTTTCCCTGACAACCCTTTAATCTGCTCAAGTTCGATTTGGGAGTACCCAGTTAGTGCTCCTTCCAAGTCCGCTCCATTTCTGGACACAACCATTAGTGTCAGCTCCTTTACTTGGCCGCTCATCGAATTGAACACTGCTTCCATTAATATTCCTCTTGCAGGAATCTGTAGCTTTCTCAGATTTGGAAATACTCGTGCCGCCAGTGGAATTACTGTTGGATCAGTCAAGGAATCCGGTAGCTTCAACGACTCCAATGAGCTCAGTGGTTTGGTGTTTGACCTAAAAAACTCGGCACATTCTTTCGATCCTTTACAATCAGCTAGGGACAAGTGCTTCAACGTTGGAAAATGCTGGGACAATGAAAACTCGGGAAAACGTAGTCTTTGCTCACGTTCCTCGTCCCATTCCCCTTTAAGATCCAAGTGGTGCAAACGCTCCATTCGTGGAAACCGAACTGTAATTCCATCACATAAATAAATCGCCAAGTTTTCCAGAGTACCACGCTGACTTTCAAGAAAAGACTTTAAAACCAAAGGGTTGACTATGCTATTGCGCCTCAATTGCAGATCTAAAAACTTGAGCTTCAAGTTCAATCCCTGCAGCCGTTCCAGATGTTGGGTTTTCAGTTCTGCTGATAATTCAAGTCGTTGGATTCGCCGTCCAAGAGGATTTTCTATGGCGTTAAGCACCATATTAATGGATTCAGAGGTAAATGGGACCAACTTTAGAATGAGTTCTTGTAAAGATGACGCAACGTTGATTAGCCGAGACGTAAATTCTGTGAGATTGTCAGTATCTCCACCACCAAAACAGGAGAGGTTCAGCGTTTTTAGTCGAGGAAATGAAATTTCG
Organism: Entomobrya proxima; assembly: GCA_029691765.1. NCBI lineage: Eukaryota > Metazoa > Arthropoda > Collembola > Entomobryomorpha > Entomobryidae > Entomobrya > Entomobrya proxima. The sequence goes on along the minus strand of CM056168.1, from coordinate 40,389,578 downwards.
TTGGGTAATTCCCCTCGAAAATATTGGGAATCATCACCATTAGCACCATAAACTGTCAGCTCTGTTGCTATTGGTCCAATCGCTTGAAGAAAATCAGCAAGTTCTGGCCCTAGCAATGGACGGTTGCTTAAAGTTATCCCACTTCGAAGCCAAAACTTTGTGCATGGAAATTTCCAGCTGGTGCTTATCAACTGAGTCAACCTAAGTATTTCGCTCATCTGATACCTCGCACCACGATCCCACACAATAATTTTCGTGCACTTCCTGTCGGCAATCTTGGTGCTTTCTTGATTCCACTGGTGGTTCACCAACCGACAATTCTTCAGGTCCACGACGGGCAGGAAACTACAAATGTGCTCCAGAATCTGAATGTACAAAAAAAAATAACAAATTAACTCGTAAGATTACAAAACATTGAAAAATTTTGGCCAGAAGGTTTCTTCAACTACTTACCACATCGTTTGTCAGGGCCAAAACAACCGAATTATTCTCCTCCTCCTTGGAAGCGCTTTCAGGTTCCAAAAGCTTAGGTTCCTCCATCCTGTTTCCCTTCCACCAACCACACTTTCCACAGCATCCGCACCCGCAGCAGATTAATCACACTTCAAATTTTGCAAAAACCTAATAATCAACTTTAAAAACTGCTAATTCCAAACGAAATCCTGGTAAATTAATTGATCCGCTAATTATAATTTCGTCTTCCTCCACCTTCGACCATACTGTAGTAGCAGTTGTCGACGGATTGGGAGACAGTACATTTGTCTGTATTTCAAAGCCATCAAAACAAAAAACCCTATGAATTCTGCATTTTGCAGCCATGCCGTGGCCGGTCCGTTCCACCGAGCTCACAGTCATTGTAGTGTTGACAGCGAAAGGGAGATAGTGCAGCTTAAAATTAAATTAGTTAAATTAAAGTGTTTGTCGTTATTAACGGATTAAAATTCGAGTAAAGTTGATCATTAAAAGACTATTCCACCCACTCACATTTTAACGAGTTTTTCGTTAAGCTAAAGGGGCAATTAAAGTGTATTTTGTTCTGTAACCAAAGCAAAGCAGGTTACAAGGGGATAGGCCAGAAGGATCCCGATATCTTCTAAGTTTAAAGACTGACCCCGGAGCAACCTTTAAAAGGGTACGGGAATGCAGATATCCCTCGGGACTGCAATTGTCACAGATTTATATATCTGAGCCTAGTAACAATCTAAACTAATCGGGCTTTAATTTTTCATTTATTAGATGGGTACTTCAGAGGAGCCCAGTGTACAGAGCTTGGTGGCCCAGGTCCAACAGCAAAAAGAAGCACTTGAAAAGTTGCAGAGTCTACCTGCATTAGTGCAGCAGTTAGTAGAGAAGAGTCAAGTTGAAGGAACTACTACTTCACTACCATTTACGGTCTCAGTAGTTAAATCTCCGAATAGCAGTGAACGTTCGGACAGTCAGTCGATAACAGATGACAATGATGACGGTTTAAGGACACTGTTGGATGGCGCTAAGAATGATTCGTGTGGCAATAACTTAACTGAAGATGGGGAACTGGAGGAGGAGATATCGGACATTCTGATGGATGTAGAAAAGGGTACTGAGTTTGGATTACCGTTAACTGAACATGTAGCTACGAGCTTTACTAAGACAGTGGCTCGCCCACTTCAGAAAGAGACTGCATCAAGACTGAAGGAAAATCTAAAGATTCCAGCAAATTGCAAAGAATTCCAGGCCCCAAAAATGAATCCAGAGATTTGGCGTTCTATGCCATCTCATGCCAGAGTTGAAGATTTAAGAAAGCAGCAGCTTCAGACTGTGTTGACAACGTCTTTATCAGCGTTCGCTACAATCGCGGATATTATCACTAAAAACTGCAAAGACATACCGAATAACGTAAAAACCGATATTTTAAAGACGTCGATTGACGCTGCCAATCTTCTTGGTGATCAGTTCCAGGATCTCAACTCCAGACGCCGCAAGGAAGTTCGGAAGTTTATCTCACCCCAGTATGCAAGCATTTGTACCAAATCCTTCGGTCCTTCAGAGTTCCTTTTTGGTAATGACTTGGAAGCGTCCTTGCGTTCCTCCAAAACTGAGTCACAGTTATTTCGTCGAGCTGAGAACTCTGGGCATCGATTTGCACCATACGCTCCACCAAGACGTAGTAGCGGGTCAACCGCCACGGCTAATTTAAACTTCCAGCGCCCCCCTCACTCCTTTCCCCGGAGGGGCTCTTGGAACGGCAACAGGGGAAAGGGAGTTCCCAACAACCACTCGCGTTACTACCAGCAGCAGCAGCAGCAGCCAAACCTACCTCGTCGTTACTGAATTCAATACCGGTATGTAACCGTGCTGGGAGATTATCTGATTACTACGCTGCTTGGCAGCAAATAACTAGCGATAGATTTGTTCTTGACACAATTAAAGGGGTTGAGTTGCCGTTTAGACAAATACCAAATCAAATTAAAGAAAGCAAGTGCGCACAGTTTTCTCAGAAAGAAAGTGAGTTTATAGATGAAGCAGTAGTAAAGTTAGTTAATACTGGAGCCATTGTGTTATCTGTAGAAGAACCGGGACAATTCGTGTCTCCAATTTTTACCGTTCCTAAATCTGATGGAGGGCGCAGGTTAATAATAAATTTAAAGAACCTCAATGAATATTTGATATGTGACCATTTTAAAATGGAAGATATCAGAACAGCAATGTGCTTGGTACAAGATAATAATTACATGGCAGTGGTTGATCAAAAAGACGCGTATCATGCCATATCAGTAAAGAGGAAACATAGAAAGTTTTTAAAATTTAGATGGCAAGGTAATTTGTATGAATTCACTTGTGTTCCATTTGGGTTAAGCATTGCACCAAGAATTTATACTAAAATAATGCGTCCCGTAGTTAAACTTCTGCGTATGGAAGGTAATCTGTGTGTAATGTACTTGGATGATGCTCTCTTGATTTCTGATAGTAATGAAGGTTGTATAAAACTTGTAGAAAGAGTAAAGCAACTGTACGAATCACTAGGATTAATGGTAAATTTCGAAAAGTCACAACTAGTGCCAAATAGAACTGTTAGATATTTAGGTTTTACTATTCATTCCCAAAATTTGACGATAAGTTTACCTATAGAAAAGGAGCTAAAAGTATTGGGCAAATGTAGGGAAATACTAACCAAAGATCATATCAAGTTACGTGAACTAGCAGAACTGATAGGGATATTAGTGTCCGTGTGTCCAGCGGTTCAATATGGCCTACTTTATACTAAACAGTTAGAGTTTGAAAAATCCAGAGGTCTGAGTTTAGTAAATGGTTCGTATGAAAATTATATAAGCCTATCCCGTAATGCCAAGGACGATTTAAACTGGTGGGTTGTTAATGTTGTTGGTGCGAGTAGAAAGTTTCCAAGCGATAAGTTTGACATTGAAATTACTTCAGATAGTTCCAGCTTTGCTTGGGGCGCCCACTGCAACGGGAAAGAAGCCAAAGGTACTTGGACTGCGCAGGAACGTACCTTACACATTAATGATCTGGAACTTTTAGCTTTGTACCAGGCAATTAGAACATTTGTAAAAAGACCTGGTACGTCAATTTTATGCCATGTGGATAACACGACAGCAATTTCTTACATAAATAAGTTTGGTGGCTGTCGTTCGAGTAACAGTCACAGCATTGCAAAAGTTATCTGGCAATATTGTGAGGAAATGGGATTATTACTGCATGCCACTTACATAAACACAAAAGCAAATTTCCATGCAGACAGGCTTTCCCGTTCTAGCGAAGATGAAAATGATTTCATGTTGTCTAAAGATGCGTTTAATGAAGTGTGCAATTTGTTTGGCTCACCAGTAGTAGATTATTTTGCAACATACGTCAGTAAGCAATGTGATAGGTTCTGGTCATGGCAACCCGATCCCGAATCTGAAGGAGTTGATTCCTTTACGATAACATGGTGTGAATATTTTTATGCTTTTCCCCCATTTTCTCTTGTTGGTAGGGTACTGCGCAAGATTTTATTAGAACAGAGTACTGGTATATTAGTGGTACCTAATTGGCCAACTCAACCCTGGTATCCACTTTTTCTTAAGCTAGTTATTTCTCAAATAAAGTATTTGGAATGTAATCGATCAAATATTATTAATCCCTATTGCAGCAAGACTCACGCTCTGGATCATCAAGTTACGCTGGCTGCAGCAGTGGTATCCGGCAAGCGTTTCAGGATCTAGACTTCTCTCCGAGTATCATTGATGTGTTGTTGAAGTCATGTTCAGTTTCAACAGTTAACCAGTACGAAGTGTATTTTCGAAAGTGGATGGCGTTCAGTATTAAGGAAAATTTTACTTATAAATCTATAACCATCACCAATTGTGTTAAGTTTTTACATGATCTTTATTTATCCGGTTCTAGCTATGTATCAATTAATTCTGCCCGTAGTGCTTTGTCATTTATATTCGGTCACAGATTAGACATTGGTAGTAATCCAATCGTAAGTAGATTTATGAAGGGCATTGCCAGATTGCGCCCCCCGCGCCCAAAGTATGATTTAACCTGGGATGTGGATATTTTGCTTGATACGTTAGGTAGACTGGATTGTAATGCGGTGAACTTAAAAGAATTATCACTTAAGACTGTTAGTTTGTTGGCGTTAGTTACTGGTCAGCGTGTACAAACATTGGCATCGATTAAACTATGTGATATATTTATAGATGCAAGTCAGGTCCAGATACGGTTATCTGCCCATTTAAAAACCACTTCTATTACCAGGCCTAATCCAGTACTCATTTTACCTGCTTTTAGTGATGCAAAGATTTGCCCAATGAAAACAGTCCAAGTTTACTTGTCTCGAACAAAAGCACTCCGAAATGAAAATTGTGACAAGCTTTTTATTTCCTTTGTCAAACCATACAAATCAGTATCATCACAAACAATAAGCAGGTGGTTATCATCTGCTCTAAACTTGGCTGGCATAGACACTGAGAAGTACTCTGCGCATAGTTTTCGCCACGCATCATGTTCAAAAGTAGCTTCTACGGGTACCAATATCGATACAATTATGAAGCACGTAGGATGGTCAGAAAAATCCAGGGTATTTGCTAAGTTTTATCACAGACCAGTCGAAACTCGGAGTATGTTTGCAGATTCTGTATTAACTTGTAAAGGGTAGTAGTTTAAAATACTTTACGTTCTTTGTAATATGAGTATACTAGTGTAAGTTACATGTTTTTAATGTACAGTGTATCCTGTTGAAATAAATAAATTGTGTTGAATTAATGTTTTTGTTGACTCATCGACGCTGATTCTTTGAACAACTACAGTATGGTCGAAGGTGGAGGAAGACGAAATTATAATGGGAGATTCTGCCTAGCGTTGCGTCAGCAACGCGTAGCAGAATCTAGATTTAATGAGTCTTCCGGAAACCGGAAGACCATACTGCCCACCGACCCACCCCCATCTTTTCCGCGTCGATTCGATCTTTGAAGTATGACTGTGAGCTCGGTGGAACGGACCGGCCACGGCATGGCTGCAAAATGCAGAATTCATAGGGTTTTTTGTTTTGATGGCTTTGAAATACAGACAAATGTACTGTCTCCCAATCCGTCGACAACTGCTACTACAGTATGGTCTTCCGGTTTCCGGAAGACTCATTAAATCTAGATTCTGCTACGCGTTGCTGACGCAACGCTAGGCAGAATCTCCCATTAATAATTAATTAACTTTCCGACAACTAACTTAAGACGCGAGACCAAAACTGGATGTCTTTGTTCAGCAGCGGAAGTTCAGCTGATTCTGCTGAAAGCGGTAAGCTTAAAGCCTGTCTAAAAAAAGTAGTGCGACTAATCTTCTTCACGTTCTGCTGCCGTCTCATTTCATTTCCACTTTCCACTGACACAACTACAAACTCTGTTCTGCTCTCAAGCTCAAGACTTTTAATTAATCAAACAATTCTGCTAATTGGTAAGTGTTTTAAGCACTGAACTAATAACTTTAAAACTAATCTCGGGTTTGTTTCGGTTCTTCCAGAGCCAGAGCTCCTCAAAACTGTAAAAATGGCCGAAAATCCCCGCCAGATCAAAAAAGGGAAGCGACGAACTACCGGAGACGGCGCTAAGGCAGGCTCAAGCTCCTCAACCCCGATTCTGGGTCCTGGTCTTACTCAGGCTGACTTGGAACGTGCTGTGGGCTTTAGCGGAGGTGTTTTGATTAACACGGACTTGCTTCAAATGCCAGAGCTTCCTAGCTTCCAGCACGCTCCTCAGTTCCAGATTCTGGACTCTGGGCTGCTTTCTCATGCCAGTTTCCTCACTTCGGCGAGTGATTATCGAAGGAAGTTAAGGGAGGAAGGGGCGGATAAGAAGGGGAACAAAATGGGCTATTTTAATTTGGATGGGGAAAAGTATGCTGAGTTGTTGGCCAGGCAGCAAAAGCATTTGGAGGGGAAGAAGGGATTTGAGTGGTTGACCAAGTTAAAAGAGGAAATGGCAAAGCCAAGGAGTAGTGACGAGGAGGATCAAGATGACGATAAAGATGTCAAGTTGCCGGACTTTCAGAACTTCCGGCCACTTAAAATTCCGGTGGATAGGTTGAGTGAAATTAAAAAGGAGGAGGAGGAGCAGGAATTGAAGCCAGCTGAAGAGGAATCGCCAAAGTCAACAGGGTCTGGTGCAAGTACTGCGGTTGTGGCGAATGCGGAGGAGACTTCAGGGGTTGAGGTGAAGGAGGACAAGGAAGATTTGCAAGGAGGAGGTAATGAAGCCCGAGCTTTGGAGTTTGAAGAGGAGGAAGAGGACTTGACATTGATTGTTGAAGAAAGTGTGGAGGACTTGTTCCCGCATTAGAGTTTCTATTTAGCTGTTTTGTTGGTGAGGTGAATTGTATTTTGTTTTATGAATGATGAACTATTAAACAGCTTTAATAAACTGGAAGTCTTATTGTTGCTATAATTGTCGTAATCAAATGCATTTATTATTATAATTACATAATGACACAGTTATTACATACCTAGTTTCATGCTTAGGCCAAATACACATTCAACCATTTACCAAATTCACCATTCGTTAATTAGTAATGCATGCTGTATGGCAAATCATGGTATTTAATTAGATAGGCATGTCTTTCCGTTTTTACGAGGCTCTCTAGACGCTGTGCATGATCGGTTTCAACTGACTTACGGTTACGATGTATTGAATTTGGAGTTGACTTGACAAAATTGCATGGCCAGTAGTCAAAAGTGTCAGATCTACAAATAATCAAGCTTGTTGATTAATTTTAAATGAATGAATGTACTCATGGAGTATTTTTAATACATTTTTACAGCAATTTATTTCGTTTAAAGATTTTACAAGGAGATTAGTATTTGCATGTTTATACTAAATAACGCATTTTACAACTTTCAACTTACCATACAAAACTGTATTCCTATAAATTTTTAGAATAAATACAACAACGAAAAGGTTATCAAATTTTTTGAAGCAATTAAAAAGAATATATAAAAGTGAACTAGAAGTTTAACGAAACAAAGATAAATTCATTCTTTAAAACATGATTTCATAGTACTAACGACAAAACCCACATTAAATCCTCAAATTTATCAATCTACAATAAACTTCAATTCATAAAGTATTAAATCTATTAATTATCTCACAACAGACTAACCCGAACTCTTCTCGTCCATAATAATGACCTTGATAACGCTTCTATGCTAATTAAATCTCCGCCTTGCTGTAGCCATTGTTCCAACTGCGCTTCTTGATAACCAGGAAAGTTCTTCTTAATTGCGTCTAATATTCCATTAATAGCTAATTCCACTCTTTTCAAATGATCCTTGCCACTTTCACCACCACCAGCTTTCTCCGAGACTCCTTCCTACACAAAAGTTAAAAATAATTTTAAAAACCTGTTTGAAATACATTGAATCTTCAGATAAATGATTACAACTTACCTGAACCAGAAACGTGATTGATGGCCACTCTTTTGCTTCCTTCTTCCAAGTTTCCACACTGGCTAGAACGTTAATTTTCAACGGGCTAAACCTTTCCCTTTTATTTTCCTCCCAAAACGGGTAGTCCACTTCCACGCTAACTCCCTTACAAATCTTCCTGTGAGGAGGAACAGGAGGACTAGGCAAAGCCATCAAGCTATCTTTCAACTTGTTCAGCAGTTCCAATTCAGTTTTCAAATCCGATTTTGCTCCTGAAAGTTCCTTAGGTCGAGGAGTAGTAGTGGTAGCGTAAACTACATTTAAGTTAAGATTATTCTTAAACAGATCATCCAGAAAGCCAACGGCCAGATGTGTCCAGAGTGTGGTCAACTGCCATTTAAGTTGCTGTTTTACAGAAGGTTGAGTGGCACTTATTAATTTGTAGTTGACCAAACAGTTCACGTATTTGCTGATGAAGCCACGTTCTGGATAGAACCGAATTTTGTGGAGCCTGCCACGAGAACCAGTGACAATTGGGGAATCTCCTTGGAACTCGGTGAAAATTTCTTGAGAAAGTTGGTCTGCTTCTGGAAGAGTTGTTGTGGTGTCCAATGAAAATGGAGGGACGATGTCATCCATCTCGGAAGGGATGAGCTCAAGTTCTGAAGGGACTGGGGTGAGTTCTGGTATCGTATAAGTCATTAGTAGCGGAGGATATGACACTAAAAGCGGTGGCATAATTGATGTCATATTTAGCGGTGGAAAGATTGAGGTTAATATCTTCACAGGTGGCAGTACACTTTCACCCCACAAGGGCAACTCAATATTTCCAGCTTTAACCATCGCTACTGTGCTTTCCACGAATTTTAAAGTATCTTCTGAAGGTCTTGGAATATCCTCTGGCGAGCTTGGAGGGGCTATTGATGATGTTATCTTCAATATTTGGATACCGTTAGTAACTGGAGCAGTCCTTTGTCTACGTTTCACTTGATTACCTTCTTGTTTAGTGAAGATATCCAACAAGCTGTAGGTCCCTACTTTCAACGTCTTCAGAGTGGATTTACATGCCTCCAAGAACTTGTCCAAAGTTTCCTTGGAAACATGCTCTGTTACGTTGTGGCTTAACTCAAATGAATCCTGAATGTTTAAAGGAGCACTAAATCCTTTATCATTTTCACTAAGTCGCTGCCACTTGTCCTTTCGCCATTCCACCAGTTTGTTTTCCGGAAACTGGTTCAAAGCTGAGATGGCAGTGGTGCAGAGTTCAGTCTTTGGAGCAATCTTTCCAAGCTGAGGGGAAACCACCACAGAGGAAAAATCCGTTTTAGAAATCATGCTAAAGAATCCTGTCAGTAGATTGACAAATTTTTGCTTCAAGTTTTCGGAATACGTTTCCTTTGCTGGGCATTCTCTGGTAGGCTGGAACTGGAAGTGGGTACTAATGCGCTTCAAATCGGAACAGAAACTGGCATCCCAACCTTGAGTCAATTTTGGGTTGCCAGAACCCCTTTGAAGATCTGCTAAGGCCTGAAGCAGCAGAACTGATGGTACAATCTTTTTCATGGCCAGGTAAACAATTACCAAGGAATTAATAGCGTATTGGCTTATCTTATCAGTGGCCAATAGTCCATGAAACTTGGCCCAGTAACGAAGAAAGACAATCAAGTGCTTGACTCTGGGATCGTACTTGAGGTAGAACTGGAGCAACTTGCTACCTTCCAGCCACAAGTGATTGCCAATGGAAAGCTGGACCTGAACATTAAACTTCCTTAACCGAATCTGCAGCGAGGTCAATTTGTCCGTTTCCTTCGGCTCCACTTTGGACACAAAGCATTCATTCCGGAAGTGAGGACTTTTGGCTTGTATCAAGGCGTGGCCAATCGCGTTCAAACAATTTGATACTCGTTCCTTTTCATATTGCTTAGAATGGCCCTGTAAAGATTTGCCATTGTCTCCGTAGGGATCCAGGGAAATGTTAATGTCCGAATCTGAATCTGCTAGTTTAGTAAGCAAACTTCCAAACACGGTAGCGTCGCAGTGTTTAAGTAGGTGTCTTATCACGGTGACAATGTCCACGCACAGTTGCCAACGAAGCTGAACTTCCTCCGGGGTTAACAACCAAGTGGTAATAAGACAGTTTATTTCGTCCTTTCGGGTTTCAAAGAAGTTGCATGCGGTTGCGCAATCCTTAGGCGTGATTCCCTGGAGAATGTTCACGAGTAACTGCTTGTTCTCTGAGTACTTCCTGGTGTCCAGCAAACCTTGGGTGACTTTCCTCGGGGAAGGAAACTCAATGCCGGAACGAACTTTGGGATCCATTTGTCTAGCCAAGAGAGACGTCTCCAGAGGTTCTGCTTTGTAGTGGTAGAAGGGATTGTCCATTGTTTCGTCCTGACAATATGTCCTGATTCCCGATCCTTATCAATTTAGTAACATGACAAGAACAAATCATTCTTATATTGCGCCATTTGATCAATAATTGGAAACATATCATTTTAACAAGAACGAAGAATCACAAGAAATTAAGGACATTTTAAAAAGTAGCTCTACCTGTTCCTTGATAAATGAGTAGCAGTTAAGCAGTTGTTCCTGCACAACTCCACTTCAAATCCGCTGCAATGAAATTCTGAAAAATGCAACAAAAATACGTGATTGATTTTTCTATGAAAAGTTTTCATTGAAAACTAACTTGACTAAAAGAGTGATAATCATAAGGCACTGCAAACAGTAACAATACAGTTAACTAAATGGTTAAGATTGCTTACACAATTCACATGAAAAAATTACACCGATAGTTATACTAACCGTTTGAAATCTTGATTACGCTACGCTATGATAAGGTGGCTGAATTTACGGACTGCATGGATAATAACGATGATAAGTTTTTAGCTGATTTCTCCAATTTTTATGAAGCAAAATGCTGAAGACGAATTTTATGGAGTTGCCCCTTCTTCGATCTTCGACAAAATGAAATTACTCCTTGGATGATTAATGCTTGTGGTCTGCTAGTCTGCTCCTACTTAAATTAAATGAATGATGGGTTAGTTACCGATAGTGGCACAGAGTGGTAGCTATGAAGTATTTACACAACTTTTTGCAAATTTACGAAATACTAATGAAAATTAAAGCAAAATGACAGACTGGTAACTAATCGTTCAGTTTATGCTTGTTTGTAAATTATTGTTGGCAAAACAGTACTGGGCTAGGTTATTCAAAGGTCTGATCTAAGGTATTCCTAAGTTGATAAGTCTTTTATAGAAAATGTACCACATGATACTACAAAGCAGTTTACTACAGGAATACATGAATTCAGTGCTTACTGAATAGCAAAGCAAACTTGTATGAAAAATACGGGTATTTAGGATTAATGCAGGTATATGTATGTCATGTAACTTATTGGAGGGGAACACGCTATTAAAGGGAGCATCCTAGCTACATTTTTTACAGATTTTACTATACACAGTCTGCTTTTTATGAGAAATACTTATTATTATGGAATCTGTAAGTACAAAGTATGTAAATCAACAACAGGATATCATCACAAAAAGAGATAGCTTCATCAGAAAGATAAACCAAGTGAAAAAGCTAGAATTATCTTTCTTTACTACTAATCTAGTATCAAGTATCTAGTAAAGCAGTAAACCCTTGTTTTACCAGCCGAAGATCGAAAACAGAACAAGATAGCCGCAGACGGCATTGATAACCACTGTGCTATCCCAGCTCTGGCCAATTTGATGAGAAATAAAGATATGAAATATTAATGCTCAAAAAGGAGTTTTGTGCAGTTTGAATAAATTCAAGAAATGTTTTTATTGTATTTAAGATTTCTCTGACTAAACAGGATACTGGTTCATTTATCAGTATATTCTCAGGTGAATGAAAAGTTTAAGCGATTAGTTTGCTGTCGCAACCGTCGCTTTTGCTGGGGCCAACGCTTTGGCTGGAGCTCCGGCTGTCGCAACCGTCGCCTTGGCTGGAGCTCCGGCTGTCGCAACCGTCGCCTTGGCTGGAGCTCCGGCTGTCGCAACCGTCGCTTTTGCTGGGGGTAAGGACGTTTTCGCTGGGGCTAAGGGCGCTTTGGCTGGAGCTCCGCCTTGTTGTGATTGCTAAAAAATCAGGTTTAGTGTTTTAGTGAGTTTAGATTTTGAGCACATGATATTTCAATTTATAAACTTTCAGTAAAATGTACCGCAGGTGCAGCCGCAGCAATGCCAACCATGGCAACAAAGGCAATAGCAATAATGACCTTCATGTCAGCAATTTTTTGAAGTTCTGTTTTTCTGGCTTTGGTTCTCTAGAATGATTTTTACAGATGAAAGATCGGGATGTGTTTTGTCCTTTATACCACATGAATCATGCTAAGTTAGCATGAAAAAATACGATGCAGAGATAGACACCAATTATAAAGTTAGATAAAAATTTGATTACACTATTGTGTTGGCTTTGCAGCATATACTCGTCTTAGCACCGTCATAAATAACTTATATAAAAGCAGAGGTTACTTAAATGCGGAATAGAATAAGACAAAGAAAACTTATTTTGATGCTACAATAGTAAAATTGGTTATATCTCCGGCTTTATTCTTCGGTTGTGTGACGAATGACGTAAAATCGTGCTCTATTAATTCGTTGTATCATTCAATGATGCGTATTAATTTTATATTGCTGTTGTTACATTGAACTATGGCGTACATCGACTGTCTGGCAATCTGACCTTGAATCTTGGAAAGTCTGAAATGCGTACATATAGGCTACCAAAAAATTAAAGCATTACGTTGGTTTAGAAAAAGTAGCCTGACTTATCTAAATATTTTTATTACTTTGAGAATCAGGCGGTGTTCAAGATACAAAGCTGACTTGGAGTTACCGTCAGCATAAAAATACTCATGACTGTTGTTATAAACTACAAACACAAAATCCTATTAATACTCATTCCATATTTACTAAATTCCATATAAACCAACAAGATCCTTACCAAAGACGAGGATTTTGCATTAATTTTTAGAATCCAAGCCGTAATTGTGCAGCATCCATTTGTAGCCCAGTACTTACAAATTGTAAGTACTGCCATGGATTTGCAATCGGATTGATGAATATGCTTGCAAGCAATTACATCCATAGCCCGTGACATCTACAGTATAAATGGATGTTTCAAATATTTGTTAGTATTATGTTTAGAAAATATAAGAATAAAAGTACTGCATCTTACCATATGAGAAAACAACATTCCGCTGATATACATAGAGCTTGTAATAAGCAAATGGTTAGTCATAAAGACTATATGCCCAACTTTGTTCGATGGATCAGCAAGTAAAGACATTGAACAGTAAAAGAAATCATCAAGAAACCCAAAGAAAAGGCTCAAACCATAAAGTTTATCAAACTGAACTAAAAGCTTTTGTATTTTTAACGCCGAAAAAAGTGCATCTTTAGCTTTGAAAAAAGTCTGACAACGAAACTTGTCGGCAATGTTTAGAAATAGAACAAAATACAGGAGAAAACTAAAGTTAATTAAAACTTCTTGTAAACCAGTAATAAGTCTAAACGTAAAATATATTATCTTGCCAATCAATTTACTGGTTGATGTCTGCTCTGAAAAGAAATTGTGAGAAGGACTAAGAAACCAAAGAATCTCAAAATGAATAAGTTCCCATGATGATTTGGACTGTAATTCAAAGTTTGCAAGATACAGAATTGGTGACATTATATAGCAGCTTATACATATTGCTAGAAATACTAGTAGAAAAGGGGTTGAGGTGACCTGTAATTTAAAACAGTCAAAATTGCATAAATATTAATGGTTAACTATTGAATAATTATTCAAGATATTACGTTTTAGTTACCAATTTCAGAACAGCGCTTCCTTTAGCATGTTTTATACTATCGAAGTCATTTTGGATGCTATTGAAAATTTTTATGTGCATTTTGACCTTAAACGTTTTTGCATAATATAGAAGGGCTAAATGCATAACGCATACTACCCGGTTAAATACTTCAAAATGTACTATTGGATTGCCACTTGACAAACTACGATATTGAAACAGTTTCTTTAACATGTGATAGGTAAATCCAGCGTGATGATGTGCATGAACAAGAAATGTCAAAACATAAAGAACCTAAAATTCACATAGATGAATTCAAACTGTTTACAAGTTAATATCAATATTAGTACTTCGTTATACTTATATAAAATAAAAATTATTAACCATGCTAAGATATACTTATACAAGATTTTAATGTATTTTTCAAACCTGTTGTATCAACACTGATTTCACTTTATATTTTCCTTTATCAGTGCGTTCAAATTTGTGCGGCATAAAACCAAAGTAAAATGCGACACGGTAAAATGTTTCCAAAGGTTTTGCCAAGTTTCCCATGCTCTTAAAAAGTGCTTAAGGGTTCTTTAGTTTTTAATCAATTGAAATGTGTCTAGGAAGATACATCCCCGACAGAAGGGTGCATTAACTTGGTAAATAACTTGCTTTAAGCACCTTAAAATAAGAGATTAGGAATGTTTTTTTTAGAAAACATGACATAAAATAGATTGCTTTTCATGTAGGCATGTAGAAGTAAAATATTATATTGAATATCAATGCTTGTTTAAAATAAACATGTCGTACAAATAGTGGTCGATGGATTTGGAGTATATGTTGTTTATTTGTTTCGGTTCTTGACTAAGATTATTTAAATCTCATTAAATAGGAAGGCTTTCTGTAGTACCGGTTTGTATAGCTTGAGTAGTCACGATAAACAACATTAGTCTTTGACAATGACAATAAATGTAAAAATAGTAATTTGTGCTTAACATGTGTGTACAAAACCAAATATGGTACAAAACAAACATTTTGTGCTCAACTCTAGGCTATAGCGATATGACCATTTGTATATATATCTCTGTTTTTGTAGACGCCGGCGACACATTAGCTGAATTGTAATCAATTTATAAGTGATAAAAATTCCAAAAAACAAAATACTGTTTTACTTAAAAGCATGTGTTCTTTTTTAAACACTAATACTAACATATCATACTAATTCTACACATGGTTTAGAAATGGATTTTCCAAACTCCTTGCATTGCAAAATAGCCAAGATTTTAGATTATCTAGCCAAGATTATCATTTTTTGCCATAGTAAAATTGTTATGATTTTTAGTTTTTTTGCTCGCGGTACAACGTTGTGACTAGGTGATCCTAGTGGAATGATATAATTAGAAATTTTAAATTATTATCGTTTGCAACTTACGTGCATGTTTTTATGTTAATACTACAGACATAGTATTTATGTTGATTATATACAGGAGCTATCAGAGAAAATGTTGTAGGCCAGACAAATTATGCTGACGGCAAGCTATTCCATTTTAACTTCGTGTTATAAAACGACAAATGACTACACGTGTAGAAAAATTAGAAACTAAATTTAGTCACGCTACTGAATATTCATGTCTCGTTTATGGAGCATGAAGTTCCACCTTTTGCTCACGCAGTCTAAGTTTACTAGAAGGGAACGTTGCTTCATCAAAATTCATTAGAATATTTAAATTTTCTTTCAAGAATTTTAGTACTACTACAATTTTATTTTATGCGAAAATGTTGAAAATTCTTATAGGAGTTTTTCTCATTATCAATATTTTAGCTGTTTCTTCGACTGTTTCTTTTCGACCCCTTAGTACCATTTTACCCAACGAAACTGGACAACTGACTCCAAATCAGAAATTCATTTTACGTCAATATCATGCATTTCCTTTCAAAAAACTGCCATCAATAGCAATAGATCTAGACAAACAATTAGAATTCCTGGATTGCTATCATAAAATCGTTCTGCTAGTAAATTTTCAGTATCGATGGGTCGCATACGAGAAGCCCTACGTACTTGGGAAATTGAAACCTAAAAAGCCCTAACTGCAGGCCAATTTAAAAACAGAAAGGCCTTATGTGCTCGCGAGCGGCCGCGACAGAAAGCCTTATCTGCAAAATACGGAATTTTGAGTAAAGCACAATTAAACGTGCCCATGTCTAAACTGACCCATGCGGGGCTTGGTGATGTAACCTTTGCCAAAATGTACCACGTTACTGAAACATTTCCAAACTTATATATCCTTATTTCAAAACGCTTTGGCAATCATTCTCTAAAAAGCCCGACTAAGAACTTCATTTCTATCCTATTTTATTACTTCTACAAGATGAATGACAATAACAACCGTCTGATGCATCGTCATTTTACACAAAAGATTTCTCCCGCAATGATAGGTAGCATATTATGATGATGCACACATCAAAATGTAGGAAATTTTATGCTCTATTTATTCATTTATATATCTCAGTTTCCCCCAAAGTTGCAGTTAAGACCTTTTGCATAAAATTCTGGCGAGCAGATAAGGCCTTTTTGATTTTAAACTCGCGTGCACATAGGGCTTTTTTGTTTTCAATTTCTCATGCACTTAGGGCTTCTCGTATGCGACCCATCGGTATGCTAATTTCCAATAATTCTTAGAAGCCCAATACCAGTTTTTATGGAACTTCCAAAGGAAAACTCCGCATCAAAATTTCTTAGAGTATTTGCTTGGATTCCTAACAATTTGTATGAAAACGTGCATTGTAACAATAGTTCTTGCAATTTGCTAGCAGTACCTTGTCAGTCCAAATTTTTTCTAAAACTAGAAAACAGAACTTACAAGGAAAATTCAAGTCCCTTTTATATCTGTTCAGAGATTGAATTCACAAAATTTTCTGGCAGCATTCGCCCATGGTTAGGGACTATTCAGATCCACTTATTCCAGCCACAGTTTGCCCTTTTAAGTCGCACTTTAAGCTACATACGAATTTTTACGTATAATGTTCCGTTTCAAGAAAATCGTGTTGTGCCTAGCACTGTTTCCCACATTAACATTTTGGTGTCTAGCTCAGCTCAACATATACCAGCCAACCTTGCGATATATGTTTGGATAGTATGGACTATTGGTGAAACTAAGTTTAATTCAAACAGGCAAAGTGTTCAGATAAATTTGTTTGTGCACGTTCAAATTAATTCAAACATGGAATACGAGACTATGGATTTAGTGCAACCTTGCGAATGTAATACACTAATAAAGTCAATCAAATTGGAACACAAAATGGGTATGTATTGTGAATACGTCTTAAAATTGTATTTGTTGTGAATGCAAATTTCTTTAATAAAATTTTTGCAATTCTGTTTGTCGTTGTAGATGTTTATAAATTTTCAAACTTAGTACTACAGTGGAAACTTTTTGACAGATTTGGACAACTGTTTTTTATGGAAATTACTAGAGAAAATATTCAAAATATGTTGTTGATGAAATCAATAAACAACAGAAACAGAAGTGTGAATACACAAAATCAGAAATGGCAATATATTCAATCACTGTTGACACTCGTACTTACAATTATTAATAAACCTGACAAACAGGATATAAGAAACTTGCGACCCCACATGTTTGTTCGTTTGATACCCCACATACCATGTAGTTTTAAAATGCTTGAACTCTTACACTTTTTTTGCTTTAACGGTCAAACGGTTATGCATTTTGAAAAATTGACATCAGAATCGTTAATTTGATCAAAAACTGACCTAGAATCATGTGCCGCATGCTATAGGCCATTTGATAAAAATTTGAAATCGTCGTGACCTTTGACCTTAGAGTTGACCTTTTAGAGTCATCTTAAGATAAGTTTGAATTATGGTGCTTTTGAAGTGTTTCCAAAAGAATTTATCAAATATCTTGAAAAATGCGGCTTCTGGAGCCTTCAAATAATAAAAACTGCTATAACGGCCATATGATTCCAAATTTTGAAAAATGGACGTTCGATTCGTTAATTTGATTAAAAACTAATCTATAATCATGTGCCACATGCTATATGTCACTTGTAAAAGTTTTGAAATCGTCGTGACCTTTGACCTTAAAATTGACCTTTTGAAATCATCTTCAGATAGGTTTGAATTATGGTGCTTTTGAAGTGTTTCCAAAAAGAATTCTTCAAAATTCTTGAAAAATGCGGCTTCTGGAGCCGTTCAAATATAAAAACTGCCATAACGGCGACACGATTTCGATTTTTGAAAATTTGACGCTGGATTCGTTAATTTTGTCAAAAATTGATCTATAATCATGTGCCACATGCTATAAGTCACTTGGGAAAATTTTGAAATCGTCGTGACCTTTTGACCTTAGAGTTGACCTATGGTGCCCATCTTCGAACTCATCCGAGCGAGGATGCTCATAAACAATATGCAAAAAGAAAATTTGAAAAAAGTTGAAAAATGCGGCCTCTAGAGCACCAACAGACAGACAGACAGACGGACAGACAGAAGGACCAGACAAAACTAATAACTTGCTTCAAGATCGCAAGTTAATAATCAAACTTTTCATATTGAACGGGGATTTATATCTGCTTGCGGTGACTGGCCCCTTGAGTTAATTTCAAATCATTTTGCACACTGCAAATGGAAAACTATTGATTTGTACAGCTATCTTGTAAATGTTGCTTCATACAATTTACTTGATAACCAACTGGCAGTGAAGAATCCTTTAAGCACACTAAAGTTTGTAACCTGTGGACAACGCGGAATAACGCCTTTTCCTTTTATTGACCTGTTTGTGGTATACGATACAAGCATATGGATTGGCATAAGTGTAAGCATATTTATTCTAGGAGTTTGTCTTTTAAATCCCTTCAAACAAGAGCAAAGTAATTGTGCCAACTATTTTTGCAATTGCTTCTTATTCGTAAAAGTTTTGCTTGAACAAGGTGATCCGTTTACCCAAGAGTTAGAAAAACATCATGTAATTCGATGGATAATAGCAGGATTTTTGCTAATTGGAATTGTACTGAGCAACGGATACAAAAACAATAATGTGTACAACATGATAGCTAAACGAGAAAAATTCTACTACGAAACATTAAATCACTTACTTGGTGACAAGTATTCAATTTACGCTAGACTAACCGAAATATACCCCATTACATTCAATAAGCCTAACAACATTGATCTATTGCCACTAGAATACCAGAAACACACTATAAGAACCAAATCAGGACAAGTTTTCTTTGGTAGAAGTGAACTGTCTGGTATTGGGAATAATAAAGAGATGGGTTTCCGTGAAACGTTTGTCGATAAAAAGGTGCAATTTCTAGAGAATATTACATTTTTGCACCCCGACATTGGTAAAAATTTAAAATCAATGATACAAAATGTATTTCCATTACTCAAATCGGGTATTTTTGGAAAGTTTATAAACTATGAAAGAATCGCAAGTGGAATTAAAGCATATATATTAAACGGAGAGATAAGCCGATATATTACTGAACTGATAGGTTGCAACAAAACTGCCTTCGTAATGCCTGAATATATGTGCCACTATTACGCAAAGCAGGCGTTTTCGAAAAATAAAACTCTGGTTTCTGTAAGCTCTGAAGTGCTTGTCAATGAAACTGTGCTAATTAACTTTCAAGGACACGTTGATCAGCATACTATTCGAATAATTCGTTATGTAGAAGCATCAGGACTTACAGATTGGTTGCCAAAAATCAAAACTAGCTATATGAAATTCAAAAGGGAAATGCCATTAACAACGCCAGCATCAATTCATGGAAACGTACTAGTAATATTTTGTTTACTGATGATTGGATTAGCGGTTGCCATTGTAATCTATTTTACAGAGGTAGTACTTGCTACTTTGTTATCTAAAATGCGTGGGAATATGAAGATTAAATTAGTAGCTAATGATTTGAAAGGAATTGTTTTTAATTTTAGACATCATATATATAATTTATGCCATATAGCTTTAAGATTTTGCTCAACATTACATATCATAAAACATAAGTTACTTAGAAAAAAATTCTAAAACATTATTTTTTTGCACGCCAAACCACTTAAATTTTCTTTTTGAAATTCAAAAATAATTTACTGTAGTTGCTGTAAACTTACAACAAAAGTTGAATAAAAAGTAAATTTAAAATTCAAAGAAAAACTTTTAGGTTATCAATGTATGTGATGATTGCGATAGTTTATAAGTAAGAATAAGTGCGTTTGATCAAATTTATGCCGCTAAACTTTTTTGGACTGGAAAAACACGAAATGCTGTTTTTTGCTACAAGGAAGTAATTACAAAATGTGTTTGTAAACGCGTAAGCAAGCATACTGAATATTAAATGTTAGACATTTCTTATCGCATTTAGTTTTTAGCAATGTATTAAAGGACGAGTACGCATAGTCAAACCCATCTATCTCAAAAGCATATAAGCTTACCACATCATGTTGTTTTTGTACAGAATTGTAAATTATATATTTAAAGTAGTCGAATTTGAATTTGAATTTGATCTTTATTGTCTGGCCTTTTCAGTACTGGTACAATGAATATTATAATAAACAAGGTACAATCGTTCTGTTCTCATAAGGTGACATTTAAGGTAGTCGGTTTACTTCCTTAGTTTATACCTGATTACTAGGTAAACGGTACACAGATATGAACATTTATGAAAAATAAAAACTTAAATAGAAACAATTACACCTCTAACTACAATAGCAACACAAACACAATTTACTTTAAAATATTTTTAAGAAATACAACCATACGAGTTTAGCATAAAGTACACAATGATATATCTACTGTTTAATTACGTTGATACTATTCGAAACATTATATCTGTTACTTGCAAAGACATTTCTAAAACTTCAAGATAATATCATAACACTTTGGATAGTTTTTAAAGGGTTTAGGTTTATTTGAAGGTGGTGTTTCTGTAGGCGGACAAAACACCGGGAACAAAAAACAGGTTGTTACAATACACAGGTGCGGACAAAGCGCAGGCGGGAATTTGTACAGGTTGCAAAGAAAATAGGCGACTATTTTACAGGTGAATGAATCTCCATGTCCATGTTTTAGTACAGATGCGACATCTATTCTCCATAACATTCCCGAATGCTAACTGATACGATCACTCCTCACACTTACGATATCATACCTTGAAATTCTCCCTTTAATTTCACAGCGAACATATTAGAATTCACATTGCATGATGTTTGGGCGCTTAATTTTGCCTTCAGTATCGTTATCGTTTTTGGTATTTATTCCAACACGGTGCGTAACAATTAAAATACATATGGACTTCATAGGGCTCCGTGTTATAACGGCAAGATGTTTCCTCTATTTACTTGATAGTTCTTTTCTCATCATACATTATCTTTGTTCACTTCGTTGCGAAATTGAAGGGTCTTTCTAGGGCAACAGTTGGAAATGGACACATTTTTCCGTCTTTTCTGTCGTAAAGTTACATTTCAGGATCTTGAAGATGAATCCACGTTTTGGAGCAATCGGACAGATTTGACAAGCAGTATGGTACAGCTCTGTTACAACGGAAGTAACACCATAATATATTCCTCCTTATTTTAAGTAGAAACTCCAGATGATTGTATTTTGTTTGATTGTTAAGTGTTTTGACTTTACGTTGTTAAATGATAATTTGCATTTGAAATATTAATAATTTTGGCGCACCTGTAATAACCGAGCAATCGCCTGTGCATTTTACCACGTGTTTAAATTACCACCTGCCTTTTGACCCCACCTGTGTTTAGTAACAACCTGTTTTTTGTTCCCGGTGTTTTGTCCGCCTGGGGAAACACCACCTTCAAGTTAACCGCGACCCGTTTTTAAGTATTCTTTATGTTTACAATGTATCATACTTTCAAAAACACACAAAAACAAATCAAGTTAGTGTCAAGTCAAACAAATCTTATATAGATTCTTGAGGTTTTAACCAGATATTAGCAATGATTGGTTTTATCAATTTGGTTTTATTTCATCTCATATACTGCAAAGCTAAGTCACTTTATCAGTTCAAAAATCTACGACCTTTGCCATTGAACCAGACCAACCTATTATATAATTCTAAACCAAGTCTAGACAAGGTTAACTTTAGATCTGCAATTCCATTTTGTAAGCTTTGCATTGTTTCAGTTACAAATTTTTACGGCGTGAATATTATCAATGACGATATACCAATTATGCTTCGTAGAACTGCGCCCTTAACTGTTGATATATTTCGGGTCTTTTCACGCGTGGCAACAGATGAAATAATAAATGTTCCATTTGAGTTTGCGAACAAACTAGAGCAACCTGAGTTAAGCAATAATGTCACTTTATCAGAATGTGCTTCAAAATACTTGGACTCAGGATATAAAGAATATTGCATAAGCATTAATTTATTTCTCTTCAGTGCACACGTAAAGCCGTGGAATTTCGAACAGCACGCGTATCTTTTGCCGCCTACTCAGAAAATGACAAAGGTTGTCACAAACCATATAACATCTTACATTTGGAAATCGAATGAATATTCATATAGGGAATCCCTTCTTATGTATATTGTTCCCGTTACAAATTATCGTTATATTGTGACGGACACGCCTGTTAGTAAAAAATGGCTTATTGAACTAAAGCAGAGTATTCTGTGGACCATCAGAGAATTTTATCGAACCGAATTTATATTTGCTGTAAACCTGCAATATAAAACCATGCTTGTGGCTCTACCAATCAGCCGTCATAATAGAACAGTTAATATAACTAATTTTCATAAACTTGATGAATTTGGAGTTCATGAGTTTGTGAATTCGATTCCTCTTATAAACACAACTACAGTGTATGACTGGTTTGTTCACCAAAGACTTATTCAAGATATTTATACGAAAGATCCCGACTTTATAGGCTTTGAAAACAAAAACGACCTAAAAAAGGATATGCATCGTACATCCACAAACTTAATATTTGAACTTAATATTTGAACTCCCTGGTACTTGTGGAAACAAGTACTGGGACTTAATTTCAAAGTTACGCAAGTTGACTCTCAGCCGCTTGCAAGGTATTTGAAATGGTCTCCTCTACTTGTTATAAAACCTGCACACGGGCTAACCATTGAGGATATTTACATAGACTATTCTCCAGAAAGCTACCGATTTATTCATTGCGGAATCAAAAGTTCAAAATTGCTAAACTTATCTATATTTTTGGCAAGTTTCGATAATCTAGTTTGGATTTGCGTATTAGTGTCATTTGGATGTGCACCAGTCCTATACAACGCTTTATTCAATTTCCAGCTTTTTCAAAAACATTTGTGGAAACAAGGTATTTACAAAGCAATTGCTTATCAACATGCCTGCCTAAAAATGCTACTTGATCAAGCAAGCCCGTTTCAATCCCAGCAACTAAGTGCTTCTCAAAAACTAGCCGTTATCGTGTTATCATTCTGTGCTATGGTTCTTAGTAATGCCTACAGAAATGAAAAAGTTTACGACATTGTTGCACCAAAACAATTTCAACCCATTGAATCGTTCGAAGAGTTAATGACAGCTAAAATTCCCATATTTGTTAAAATGGGAGTTGGGTTTAGTGATTTGTGTGAAAAAAATTTCGAGACTGCTACTACTGACCTATTCAATTGTACATTTGTTCATAATCACGAGTTACGTTGTTCAAGCAACCAGTCTTGTAATTATCTTCGATCTTTTTCCACACTGTATATAGATACTGGTCCTAACCGCATACGAAATGTTTCAAAAAATTTAGAGCTGGTTTTAAATGTTTCCACAATGACAAGCACTACAAAACATAATGTTCTTAAAAATTTGCAGCATTTGACGAAGTCTAAATTAGGTGATATCTTTTCACATGTTAGGAAACTAGAACATATAAATTCAGTTTCAAGTTTATAGTCTTGTAATAATACAGCATATTTGCTCAACAATTACGAAATTCAAGAAGCTAAATCAATTTTAAACAGGCATGGCGTAAATAAAATTTCTGTAGGAAAAGAGCCAGTTTATAGAAGTAGAATTAGCTTTGGAATTTATGGTTGGCTGCCTAATTTTGTACGCAAGCGTTACAGAGGGCTACAAAGCTCGGGAATTATTGCATGGTGGAACCATTTTGTTGGAAGTTATTTGTTAAAATTGCTGCTTAATTCAAGGCGACATATAAATCCAAACGGCCTTGAGATAGAAACATAGCACGCCAAACACAACGCACAAGCATCCAGATTGGAAGGAAACTTGGGGCTTGTCTTTATTGTGTTTCTATACGGTATTTTAGCATCATGTGTTTTATTTGTCTTAGAAAAAATGACAACTAAATTGTTACTTTGCTTTTACTTTATACTTAGTTTTAGAGTTCTTTCAGACATTTCAAAACGACTCAAACTTTCTCAAATGTTTAAAACATTTTCTCAATCAATATACACACAAATATTTCGAAACTTCATCTGTGCAAAAACCGGAATCTCAAAATTATTTAAAAATCGCGAGTGGTCGATGTGCAGAATGCTTTATGTAGAAATAAGGTAATTTGTTAAAAATGTCATTTAAATGGGACATAAGTTATACAAATAGGTAGTATCAATAAAATGTTGACAAGGCTAGACTGTTTCTTTATACCCAGTAATCTAAAATAAGTTTCGGGAAATCTAGGTACAAAACAGGATACGATATAATAGTATAAAATTATATAAAATAAAGATATCGTAAATATTACAGATTAATTTCCACCTCCAGAATTTCAAAAGTTAAAACGATTCCCGGAGTATTCATCCCAATCAATTCATCCCCATCAATTCATCCCAATCAATTCATCCCCGTCAATTCATCCCCTAATCAATTCATCCCCAAATCAACTCATCCCAATCAATTCATCCCCATCAACTCATCCCCATCAATTTATCCCAATCAACTCATCCCCATTAATTCACCCCAATCAATTCATCCCCATTAACTCATCCCCTAATCAATTCATCCCCAAATCAACTTGTCCCAATCAATTCATCCCCATCAACTTATCCCCTAGTCAATTCATCCCCGAATCTTTTCATATCCGTCAGCAAGTATCAATATAAATGTATTCTCTCGGTTATGAACACATCGTACAGCGGTCAATACCCCAGCGTACAAAGTTCAAATAAACAAACATACACGTTGTAACGATCGGTTTCAGTAAGCGATTCATAAAATTCGGGTTTTACCCTTTTGTTGAAAATTTCAGATGAGTGAAGATTTCAAAAGACGTATTTTTAAATTAGACTTGGGTTTAGTTCAGAGACCAGATTTTAAAAATACGACTTGGGTTTGGTTGTAAAACGAGATTTTAAAAATTAGACTCATAGGTTTAGGTTACTCCAATTTTCGAATATGTTTGCCGAGTTTTGTACGCTAATTGGACCGCATGTAATAATTTTGACGCTATTGTAAATGTACGTTGTAGTTAGTACGCTGAGATATAGTGTGTGTACGATGTATTCCTTAACCGGAAGAACATTTTTGTGTCTCGACGGGGATCAAAAGATTCGGGGATGAATTGATTAGGGGATAAGTTGATGGGGATGAATTGATTGGGATGAGTTGATTTGGGGATGAATTGATTAGGGGATGAGTTGACGGGGATGAATTGATTGGGATGAATTAATGGGGATGAATTGATTGGGATAAATTGATGGGGATGAGTTGATGGGGATGAATTGATTGGGATGAGTTGATTTGGGGATGAATTGATTAGGGGATGAGTTGATTTGGGGATGAATTGATTAGGGGATGAGTTGACGGGGATGAATTGATTGGGATGAATTGATGGGGATGAATTGATTAGGGGATGAGTTGACGGGGAAAAATTGATTGGGACGAATTGATGGGGATGAATTGATTGGGATGAAAGTGACGGTCACCAGTTAAAACAATTATTTTATTAAGTAACACGGCGTGGCATTACATTATGAAAAATGATTTACTTATTTCCATTTCCCTTTCGGATATCTTTAAAGGCACGTTGCCCACAATTATAAGCCTAAATTCCTTCCATAAAAATGTTCAATTTACACATGAGGTTGAAGAGAATGGGAAATTGCCTTTTCTGGATGTAATGATACATCGCACCGATACTGGCCCTTTTGAATTTTCCATTTACAGAAAACCCACCCACACCAACAAATACCTCGACTGGGACTCCGTACATCCGAATGCACACAAGATCACCGTTGTGAACACTTTAGTCCAAAGAGCCCTTAAAATATGTAGCCCAAGATATTTAAAAGCAGAATTAGAACACATAAAAATGTTCTAATCCAGAATAACAATTACCCAATCAAATGGCTGAATAGGTCGATCCAAAGGGTGATTGATAACTTTGGAAAACCAAAAGTAATATCCCAACATGAATTACCACGCATAATCCTACCTTACATCAAAGGATTAACCGAAGCTGTAGCCAGGCTGATTTGCAGGAAACTAGGCAATCCGATTGGTTACGTCCCTTTTACTAGAATGTCGGACATTTTGACACGCCACAAGGACTCTACACCCACCGTCATCTCTGGAGTGTACACGATAAGCTGTTCTTGTGGAGAAAAATATATAGGTCAGACTGGAAGGGATGTGAAGGAACGCCTAGCTGAACACAAGCGACATTGCAAAAACTGTGATTTTCAATCAGCCGTAGCTGAGCACATATGGAACAATAAAGATGATAGCATGAATCATGTAATAGATTGGGACTCTTCCAAAATTATCATAAGGGAACACCGACAACGGTTACGGGAAACAAAGGAGTCTATAGCCATTCAGAATGCCATCCAAGATAACATTCCACTTATGAACCGGAAAGAGGAACGTGGCCGTGGCTACATCCATAAATTTTGGACTGCTACACTTTCAATGTTTTATCGTATTCCAACATAATGTATCGCAAAATTTATTTCTATTGTCAATTCTTGTGTGTCAACTCAAATTTGCATTTTGAAGCATTTCCCTGATGAGGGCTCGTGTAAATTGAGCCGAAACGTCGGTGTTATTTCATTAAAAATTGTTCCAAAACATTCGATGAACCCTAGAAATCATTTATTTCTTAATTATAGGATGCGTTATTCCAAAATGATGCCGACCGCAGCAACATCCTTTCGTGGACACATTTACCTAAAACATCACTAAAATTAAGCTTATTGTATAGCTGTTAATACCACTATTGGGTTTAAAATCTCACGTGAATTTCATACTCCATTTTGAAAATATCACTGGCCATTGGATTTGGCGTTGGTGGCACAGTCAAAGGCACCACCAGTCCTGGCACATCCCACCTTATACACTGTCCAGGAGCCATTCCAGGACCCACCGCTAGTTGCAATTCCACCGGATGCGTTCGACTGTGCCTTCCTTCATATCCATCCGCGTACAACGTCCAAACCTGGGCTAACGCCACTGTCACATTGTAAATCTGCTGGTCGCTATAATTTTTCACTTCCACTGTCAACGGAATCATTTCCCCTGTACAGTACCCCAATTTTGGGGTAAAGCTTTGTATAACACAAGGTTGAGTCCTGCAGCAACAACAGCATCCAAACTGCTTTGCATCGATAACCTGCATAGGATTCCCCGCAGCGGGCGTCATGTTCAAGAGTGAACACGGTTATCGGTAGCAGTTCCGTTTTAGGGTCAAATTTGTACCAAGGCTTTCTTATCCTAGCTTCCAGGCCATAGCAAATCGAGCCATTTTCAAAGTTACACGTAACCGGAAGTGGGCGAATAGGCACTTGAAATACAAATGGAAACACATTTTCTCCAGGAGGAATAGGCATCTTGTTGCTGCCATCTCCGTATAGTCGCAAATGAAAATTAAAATACGTTTCGTGCCCTACATAGTCATGATGGATTATTTCTTCTTCATCGTCCATTCCCTGGCGTCTGTGTTCCTCTTCCACCCAGTGGGTGTGGCCTTCGCCAAAAAACCGGAGGACAACTTCTAAAGTAGTTTCCTCTCCGGTAATGGTTAGGTAGAGTTTACCGGTGACCACTTGACCGGGGGAGTATTGACGGGAGGGGTTATCAAGATTTATGCTAAACAAAAGAACGCCCATGTTGATTGAGTGAAAAGGGAAACATTTTGTATGAAGTTTTCTGAAGTTAAATAACTGTTAACTTTCATAAAATATTTAAATTTGTCCTTTTTATTTTTTTGTAACCAGGACTATTTTAAGAATCCTAGACCAAGCTTATTTTAATCTATTTGTTTAAGGTTTTACAGCGATGTTA